>PVJD01002257.1:0-95982 GCA_004026545.1 Mormoops blainvillei
CTTCCTCCCTCCCTCCCTCCCTCTCCCCCTTCCTTCCTCCCCACCTTCCTTCCTTCCTTCCTTCTTTGTTCCTTCCTTCCCCACTATGTGGCAGTGACAGAATACTTTGGCAACATGAATTTCACATGAAATTATATTTTAATTTTTTTTGCCAATGTCATATTCTCTCTCTATTATGCATGCCAGTCATCTGTCCATGGTTTTACAATATTTGGAAAATAATAGGCCAGGATGTCTCTTTATGTCCCATCAGCTCATTGGACTTTGAAATCCCTGTACAGAAGAACCCCTTCTCCACTTGGTTTTCTCTGTTCTACTCTGATGTGGTGTTTTCTTTATATGAGTTATTTTATATATGAGGTTCCTAAATGGCCATTTCAAGAGTTAACAGCTCTGCTCCCATCTTTTCTCAGTCTCTGCTTATCTCGCTTAAGGTTTAGCTTGAAAGAAACCTAGAAGGAAGCAGTAAGAAGTCTGAGCTCCAATTCTTCTACTTCCTTGCCGTGTGACCTGAGACAAGTCTCACAGACTCCTTGAAGGGCAACTGCCCACCTGTACTTCTTACAGTTGGGATCACCATGGGCCATCATGTATTTGAGTGTGTGACTGAAACTATAGGCACGGTACAGATGCAAATGAAATATAATACTCAATATATTTGCATTTTGTCCCCAAGGCCATTGTCACCCACAAAGAACATGTGTTTTGCCTCTGTTGCGTCTGGTTTGGTTTTCCCGTGAGCAGCTTACATGCATCGCTCTACCCTGTACCTACCTTTCCCCAGCAGTCGATGCGCACATCCTCATTTCCTGTCTCAGCTTAAAATTTGCCTCATTGTTTTTAAGTTGTAAGCTTCATTCACATGATGGTCTATATTTTCCTCTGAATCATTGGTTAGGATCTCTCAGAAAAGTATATTAGGCCTTTATCTTCCGACAAGACTGCGTTTTAAGCATTTCGCATGGATTAGTCTCCCTGTCATCAAAGATGCCTCAGAGGAGAAACCCCAACCTTAACGCAGTAGCCACCTGCCCGTGTGGTTCAGCCCAAGGACAAGATGACTCAGCTCTTTATGTGGCCAGTGAGTGCAGCGTCAAAGTCTCTAATAAGCACTTCACAAAAGTCATTTGTTGACTTCTCTCTCTTTCTTCAGTATTGCAGGTAAAAACAAAAATTCGAACTGTTTTATTCATTTGGAATAAGAAGGAATTCCCGTAAGATTGTGTCCAATTCACCACATGGTAGTTCTTAAGTAAGACCTTCTAAGACCTTCATAGACCCACCCCACAGGCTCTACATCATATAAAAAATTATTAAAATATTCCCATATGACATAATAAATATATGTTACTGTCAGCATTTTTTAAATTATTTCCATAATTTTGTTTAGAAATTTTCTTAGCAAATATTCATTATTGCTAAGTGAGACATTGTAAGCTATAAATTGTTTTCAGGTATACAAAGCAATTTAACAGTTGACATGAATATGTTTCCTTTTACATATGTTTAATTATGTTTTTATTTCTTTAGAAAAATTTTTGGAAATTGTGTAATCAACACATTTATTTTCAAGTCTTCTGTATTTGTGTAGCTTTTCTATATCTCAGAGGCCTTAAACATCGCTCCTATAGTACCCAGTGGACAAGATATCTCTGCCTGGAGCAGAATTTTATTTCTGAGATCACAGTTATATATTCTTTGCCCCTATATTGCTATAGTAAATAGTATAGCATTTCTGCAGAGGTGATCCAAACCTCTCCAAAGTTATTTTAGTTTTGGTGTTAAAATGACCCTTTTAATAAGGAAAAAACCCTGCTTTTATAGTATAATTGATGTCTCTCCTAATCTTATTCTCTATCTTCATTGATAATCCCTTCAACTGTGAAATCTATCATAACAGATTTCTTTTGTTTGTGACCTGGCAGCTCTGTCTGATTCTACTGTAACGCTCTTTTTTCCTGGTCCTTCTTGTATTTTACGTCTTCTTGGCAACAGGAGATTGGAGCGGAAGCTCAGCTAGTCAATTTTTTGGAGTATTGCGCAAAGCAAATTGAAACATATCTTTATTATACCCCAGTTTTTAATCACATATACCCTTATCCTGGGGGAGCGGGGGTAGGAGGTGCTTTCTTCTTTTGTCTCACATGCCTATTTCTCCTTCAGTTAGTAGGCGTGAGATGTGGTGACTCAGGAGACAGGTCTTGATCCAGCATCAGAATAAGCAGAAGGGCCTGCTCCTCGATACACTGCTCAGCCTCTCCTCTATCAGAAACTGTTATTAGGATGTTTGATTTAATACCTTTCCTCTAATATTTATACTGTCTCCTTGGTGCAAAAGCAATGGGCAGCATTATCTTCCTAAATACCTTAGGACAAGGTTTTCTCCAGGCAGGGTGGGCAGCCAGGTGCCTCCTGTTACACCGTTCTCAGAGATCGTCCAGTTTCTTTGGACAAGCTCCAACTCAGGAAATTTTACTGCGCTGGACCCTTTCTGGCATAATTTTCAAAGTGTAACGGGAGATTATTTATACCATACACTTTAGAATGGCACAGACTGAAACGAATGGTAGAATTTAGTATGTAAACTAATTGATACAAGGCATAGGAAATATTGCTGGAAGCACATTGGTAATATCGACACACGACTAGTCACACCCATTAACTACCTATGAAAACCAGCACCCCACTCTCTGCTCTGTTCGTTTCTGATGACAGCTTTCGGGCCTGTGTGGCTCGCAGTCCTGTTAGAGGCAAAGATGCTTTCTTCACTGGAGCCTGTCGCCGGCAGTTGCCAGAAGAATTCTTTGTCTTAGAAATGGCCTCTTTGTTCAGGTGGAATCTTTCGGAGCAGAACTTTGGACTTGTTTTTAATGTGCTTCCTCTAAACATGTGCTTAAAACTGAGGATACTTTACAGTTAAAAAAATAATAAGTATTCTTTACTCCCTGAATATTTGGTTCTTGAGTGTCAGGAAACAAGCGGTTATAGTTTGGATAACCAGGTATTTATCTGAAAGTGTATCTGAATCTCCTGGATTCCTGAGTTCAGACAGCAGTGATTTGGAGGGCGGGAGTTCAGATGGTGAGGGTTGCTTGGACATGTAATTTATCTAATAATGATCTTCTCTGGAAATATTTGGCTAATTCTAGTGGTCTGGAAATAGTCACCTTCTTTTCAAAGAGTTTAGGGTTTGGAAAAGCAGCACATTCCATGCCATGGTCTCAGTTTACCTATTACTCTCCTTGCAACTTCATCTTTTTGGTGACCTTATCGCAAAGCTGGCTACATTCTTTGCTTTCGCTCAGTGCAAGAGCCAAATAATTATCGCTGTTTTAATACATTGCACACGCACATACACACAGTATATCTATTCTGGTTTATATTCCTGGTTTTTTCCAGCTAACCCTATTTGGTGTGTGGTAAGCTTCTGGGACATGGGATTTCAAAACCAAAGTCAACTGTGCCAATTGTATGTACCATGCACAGTCATAGTGGGGGAAGGATTTTAAAATTACCCCTAAGGAGAGGCAGGAGGGTGGTTTTCTATTCTGCAGTATTATCTTATGTTACAAAATTTGCATATGAATGTTTAAAAAACAGACTTTCTATATATGAGACTGACTCTGCCTCTACAAAGATTCAAAATGGGGCATGGAGGAGGAAAAAGAATCACTTTTTAAAAATTTATTTCAAATCAGGCAGCAAAATAGATAAAGACTCTTAGCTGCTACATACAAATCTATCTTGAGGACTTGCATGTGGGTTCCATGACAGGTTTTTGTAACACTTAGCCAGCGAGTCAGCAGGAGCATTACCAGGTGGGTTTGAAAAGTACAGCTGTCAAATTGACCCTAAAGAAACGCAGGAGAAATGTCTGGAATATGAAATGTTCAGAGGAAGAAACCATGGGAGTTTAGAACAAGCTATCCCAAGATGTGCCTCAGTGGTACACAGATTACTTTGAGCTAAAGGCAATTTTAGCTTCAGGCTCCAGGGAAACTTCTGCCCCTCCCTTACCTACCTAGAAGAATTTGAATCAGGGGCCTGGCCCATAGTAAGAGATTACCAGAGATGACTTCTTTTGACCTACCTATAGAGCCATAGGGTGAGCAAACTTCTGTTTACTAAATGTTTATTCTTATTATCCTGCAATCATTATTCTTATTATTCGAAGCCCCCAAGGCGCATCACCTCATCCCTAGCACAGGATGTCTAACACACCTCAACCCCACTTTTTATCTCTGAGCCTCTTGTGTATCTGGGGTCTCTGACTCTATCATGCATGCAGGGTTCCCATACGTATCTATGTATTAAATCTGGTTAGTTTCTCTTGCTTGGAAAAAAAAAAAGAAAAGGAACAAAGGAGAAGACAAGATAGATCTGGAAGAAAAGTTCTAGACCTCTTGAAGTTGTTGAAGATCTTAAACCACATCTTGCAGTGTGCCTCTTGTTTATCTAAATTTTCCTTTAAAATCGTCCTCTGTGACAGTATGCATCAGCTGCAAATAACTACAAAGGATAACTTTTACCTGCCAGAAGGACATTTCTGGTTCTGCAAGCCTTTCCTGTGAAGCATATGATCAGTTATCTTCTTGGGCCTGAGAGGGATTCTACAAGAACCAGAATGACAAGGACACAGCTAGAGATAAGAGAGGGTAGGGACGGGGAGAGAAGAGGAGGAGAAGCAAGAATGAAGGCCGTGTGTGAAGAGAGGGAGGAGGAGGGCGAGAGGGAAACAGAAGAGTCCAAGCTGGAAATGGAAAGAATGAGGAGGGGTAATGTATTTTAGGGCACAGGGAGAGACAGCTGAAAAGAAGGGGCCCTAAAGAAAGAAAAGGAAAATGATAGAGGTAGTCTGGTTACGGCAGGCCGTGCTCATTAGGCGAGCCGTCTGCAACACCCACTTGCCTATCAGTAAGGAATGGGAAGAAACGGAGGGTTGGTGTGCTCAGCTTGACTCCCTTCTCTGCCCTCCTGTGTTCTTCCCCTCTCTGTCCCATGAGTCAACTCAAGACAACGTTTGGCCTTCCCAAGTGATCTTAACACCTACCGGCCACAGTTCTGTTTCCCTCCCTGACCCAAGATGATATCCCAGTCAATGCCAGCTGAACTCTTAAGCAGGTCCCAAATTCTCCACTAACTAAAACTGCACAAGACAGAGGGTAAGGGAAGAGTGATGGCTTATGTATTCTGTGTGTTTTTCATGCTAACATTTACTCTGACAGAAAGAGCTTTTTCACAAATTCTTGATGCAGAGTAGACATGGAGAGTCTGGCTCCTTAAAAACATTGATCAGAGGGGCAGAAAAATGGCTGTGCAGGTGACTACAAAAAATCCCTACTAGGAAGAGAATCGGCTTCTAGGCGTTTGTCCATTGAAACTTCTCTCTCTCTCTCTCTCTCTCTCTCTCTCTCTCTCTCTCTTTGTTTCTAGGTAGAAGAACGGTCCAGGCTCAACCGGCAGAGTTCACCTGCCATGCCTCACAAGGTTGCCAACAGGATATCTGACCCCAACCTGCCCCCAAGGTCGGAGTCCTTCAGTATCAGTGGAGTACAGCCTGCCCGGACGCCCCCTATGCTCAGACCAGTTGACCCACAGGTACATTCTCCCCTTCATTCCATCGGGTATTTCAACTGGGAGACAGATTAACCTACTAAAAGCCCAGGGCATTGTAACATGGATTCAGTTGTAGAACCTGTCAAATGCTGGCCATTTTTAATATAGAATCTATAGTAACATACAAGGGCCCACTAAATTTGAAGGATAGAGGAAGGGGTGAGGAAGGAAAAAAGCACCATCCTTTGAGGCAACCACAAAGTTACTTCTTGGTAAATCAGCTTCCCTGGAGAGCCCTGAAAGTTTCTTTGAGGTAAGAACAAATGTCCTTTAGTTTTAATTTCCAAAATAAAATTCATATAGGCCTTTGATATATGTAAACTATTATGTTATTTTGTGTTCCTTGGGATTTTGGCATAACCCTGAAACTGGAAAAATTACATGGACTTGGGTAAATTGTGTCTTCTAAGCGGTCACTGGACCGGCAGCATCAGCACCACCCACAAAGTTAGTAAAAATGCAGATTCTCGGGTCCACCTCAGACCTGCTGGTCAACAGCAGTTGGAGTGGGGCATGGCCACCTGCCATGTGACAAGCTCTCCAGGTGATCCTGATGCACTGCAGAGCTTGAGAACCATTGGTTTAAGGTATTTGAAAAAGAGAAAAGGTTACTCCACTTTTAGAAAAAGAGGACTTTTCTGAAAGTTTTAGAGGACGTTTAAAATTATGTATTGCAAACAATGAACTATGACATGAAATAAAGCACACAATTTCATGAAAAATATAAAGGCAATGCTGCTGCTTTCACCCAAATGTCTTCAGTCTCTTCCAGGCATCCGCCTGAATTAATACTTGCATGAAGTATTTTGAGATCACCTTTGAAATATGCAATGCTGTTTGAACTGGAGTTTAAAAGAATAGTGCCGAAAGCAAGGATTCTTGGTTTTAAGTCTGCTTTTAGCATATGAGGCCCAAGAGTTTTCAGTCCTAGACAGCTGAGTGTATCTTGCCCTTGGTTGCTTTTATTTGCATATAATTCTTCCACACTTGACCTTCCATAGGATGCATTTTTATAGGAACTTCTCTTTTAACACATGAACTTCCTCTTAAAACCACTAACTTTGGCCTTTTGGGGTACTTTTGCTCTGGAAAAAGGGGAGAAGGGAGGAAAAAATTATGAAACTATGAATGTGACAAAGAAATGAAAATACAGATATCCTGTGACAGCTAATTGGATTAGTATTTTTCAGAGGTTTTGATCTTTGTTTTCTCTTTTGCTCTTTTAAGTGGTTTGGGTTTTGTGCTACATATTTTTAAAATGTACTTTGTTTTAATGTCATTTAATATATTTAGTGATATTTAACATTAATATAAATTTGGTTGCAGTTTTATTCTGGTTGAAGCATAACATTCAGCTGAACTAGACCTTGAGGGTTTTCTCGGAACTATATATAACAACATTTTAGATTTCAGATTCAAGATCTCAAGAGCAAGAGGAGCAGGGCCAGGCTTATGGAGGGGCCTGGGAAAGTGCCCCCCAGCAGTTCAGGCACTGAGACTTCAGACCAAAGAGGGTCGGATAAGTCCCTTGTCTAAAGCAGATATTAAATGAATGTTCAGCTAACAGTTGAATTTAGAAAGCATTCTAGGTGTTTCCTCAGCCAAGATTTATTGAACCCCACCAAATGCCAGGTAGAATGCTAGATTCAGAGGTACAGTGGCAGAGGTGGGTCCTTTCTCCCGGGAGCTTACCTTCACAATGGAGGAGGAGACAAGCTCACGGGGCATTAACAGTGAAGTGTGAGCCATGCTAAGGGTGAAGGGCTCTCTGAAATCTAGATATTTTTTGTCTAATCCTCACCTGAAGACATGATTACTGATCTTTAGAGAGAGAGGAAGGGAGGGGTAGAGAGAAACACTGACGGGTTGCCTCCCATGCCTGCCCCGTCTGGGGATCGAACCCACAACCTAGATATGTTCCCTGACCAGGAATCCAACCCACAACCTTCTGGTGTATGGGACAGTGCTGCGACCAACTGAGCCCCTTGGCCAGGGCTGAAGCCTAGATTTGAATAACTTGTCTTAAAGAGCCAGATTTCCACCAAAAGACTGCGTGCCTTTCCCGCATGAAAAATATCACCACGTGCCATACTATGAGACTTACAACTCTAAAAACAATTTCCTGGAGTTAAGAGGTCTGTAATATCATAAGTGGTAAGAGCCAGGTGGTCACAAAGCAGGATAGCACAGCAGTTAGGTGTACTCTGGGGACATATGTGGGCCCCAGTCCAGGCGTTGGCATGTTTCAGCTGTGAGAGCTAGGGTGTTACTTAACTTCCCTGCACCCCCACATTCTCACATGTAAGATGGGGGAAATCATCGTGTCAAGTGGTGGACTCATCGTGTCAAGTGGTCAAGCTCATGGTGGATTTAGTGAGTCCCTAAGGCGTAAGCTATCCAGAGCGATTCTTGTTTTACAACACAACAGCACCCTTAAGTCAAGGTCAAAGATTTTAAAGAATGACATTTCCAGTTAGAAGAGAAGTACTTATAAATGTATTGTTGGCCAATAAATGTTCACTAAAAGTTGTTAATATTACTGTTATCACACTGATTTCACTGACTTCTTAGCAAGTAAAGCATTTAACTTTTGGCCCAGAACCCTGGTTCAGCCCTACACTAGCTCTAAATGGGAAATTTTGGAGAGCTGTTGAAGGTATGCTGTAGACAGCTGTGATGGGCTTTTATATACTCCAATTTCTGGTGCCCTAAAAGTTTATTTTCTCTTTCACTGAGTGAGGTACTAGCTTGTCTGATTTTTTCTTCTAATAATCCTGCTCTGATGTTGGTTTGATGCTTAGATCCCACATCTGGTAGCTGTAAAATCCCAGGGACCTGCCTTGACCGCCTCCCAGTCAGTACATGAGCAGCCCACCAAGGGCCTCTCCGGGTTCCAGGAGGCTCTGAACGTGACCTCTCACCGCGTTGAGATGCCGCGCCAGAACTCAGATCCCACCTCCGAAAATCCTCCTCTCCCCACTCGCATTGAGAAGTTTGACAGAAGCTCTTGGTTACGACAGGAAGAAGACATTCCACCAAAGGTAACATTGCTGGGGTGTCCTTATTGTCATCACCGTCATCATCATTGTTGATGATGATCGTTATTATCCCGATTCCAGACCGTTCATAATAATTGGCGTCGTGCCAAAGCACTGTCCCTTGTCACTTCTGTTTTGGTCTCTCCTGATTCCCAAGCTCTGACTTGGGTAGTCATTTATCGTTTCTGACCTCAGTTTTCCCTAAAGAAATAGTGACTCAGGCTGATCGGATGACCTGGGGGCATATAGCGTATATCTAGAATTCGAACTCTCAATCTTAAATATTCCAAACTTTTTTTTTTTGCTATCCATATTAAGGAAAATAATAATGGGCATTTTTATTGGTGACTGGATCTATTATACATCCAGACAAATTAAAAACTTCCAGATAAAAAGTAGAAAATTTATTGATTCCTATCTTTAACAATACAAAATGAAACCAGATTTCAGGTGGTCAGAAAATAGTATTGCTCCCAGAATATTTTAATTAGCCCCGTTTAAGCAAAGCTCTTTCTAGGCCAGGTCATAATTTAATTCCAAGCTTAATTCATTACTGAGGTTAAAACTATAGGGTGAAATGGCCAGTTATCCCCCACTGGACAGAACAATCCTGAGTTTGGTTTCTTTTGTTTTGTTTTTGCCTACAAAAGTTGATACTCGTTCCAAAAAATGTCCTGTAGTGTGCCCATGCATCTTACTGCAGACACCCTGGAAGTATTTCAAAATAGTGGGGGAATTTTTTGCATCAGATTCTTCCTGCATCAAGATTCCCCTTTCTCGTGAGCTCAGCATCAGAGCAGTGACAAGTGGGGTGTCCCACAGTTTCCAGTGATCAGTACCATTCTTGACTCCAGAGAAAAAAAAACAATAATAAAAATAGATAATACCATATGATTTCAAATGTTTTTCCTCATCTTCCTCTCAAAAAGATATTATAATGGGATTTCCATTATTTCGAAAATAAAAGGAGCTGATATGGCTCCTTGCCCGTGTTCTCCTCTTCGGAAGCAGAGATGCCATCAGCAAAGGTTATTTCAGGAGCAAACTTTAATATGGAAAACAGGATGGGCAGAGGGGCAGACAGAAGCGCTGGGGAAACAGAATGCAGGTGATTGGTCTCCTCTCTAAAAACATGCAGACACACATTTGTAACTCTGGGAGAACAATTTGGATCAATACAAAGACTGCAAGTTTTAATAATTCATTAGACTCTTTCTTCTCCACAACTATTTAAGAAGTTTACAAAATGATAAAGGAAAAACAGTAGTAGTAATATTTAATTTGAGCAGGTAGGAGCATTGATTTGGTCATTTTGCTTCACATCTAAGTCTGTATCTTAAAATACATTCTAACAACTAACAAAATTTATCTTAATGTTAATGTCATTTACTATATTGATAATATTAAAACAAAGCACGTTTTAAAAATACCTAGTACAAAATGCAAAACCACTTTAAAAGAGACCCTCCCCCTCCAAAAAAAGGAAGAAAATCTGAAGCCCCCCACGAATGTTTAACCCACTTACCTAGCCGCCATGGGACATCTCTGTTTTCATTTCCTGGTCACTTTCATAAAGTAAATTTTCCTCCTGCTCTCCCCTCATGTTGGACTCCTTTAAAACACTCACCTTATTTGATTTCATTAAAAAATGTTTCATAAGAGAAGGCGTACTTGAGTTCTGCCTTAGGCCCTTGCCAGATTAACTAATGAGACATACATTTTCCTAGAGCACCTGGCATTCCAATTGGTGTTCAGTCTTTTGAAGACTCTTCCCACGTTTTCAGTATTAAGCCTGTTTTGTATTATGTTTGCAGATTGACCTTTCAAAGCATAGTGTCTTGGAGTTTGTTTTGAATTAATAATTGTAAGTCGATGAGGGAGTAGAAACATGCAGACCTTATTGCAATGGTTTCTCTGAGCTCACTGACATGTGAGTTATCTCCCAAATTCTAGCCTGATACCCTAGTTTCTCACCAGATTTCATAACTTCCTTTATCTGTCTGTCAGTTGTGATGTGAGCTAAAAATGAAACTCCATTAATGGCTCTCATCTGATATAATTTCCAGTGATCAGGTGAGTTTATGGTACCCTAAAAAAGTTTCTGGTATCCACCACTCTTACACAAAAGAAGGAACTCAATGAATGAAAACAAATTACCTTGGTCTGTTTTTAATTTGATTTTAAAATTCAGGACCCTACTCCTTAATGGTTGCTGAGTATGCTTCAATGGCTTTTGTTTGATTTTATTTAGGGAGTTAAATTGTTCTTTGAGAAATGAAAGATGTTACTTCCCTGTTTCTGATAATGGCTGTAACTCCTGGCAAATCTTTGTAAAGGAGTGGGCTTCTTTTCAGACAGTAGCTCATGGAAGCTGTTTTATGGAAAATGTTTCTCAATTCTGCTTTTCTTGCAGGTGCCTCAAAGAACAACTTCTATATCCCCAGCGTTAGCCAGAAAGAACTCTCCCGGAAATGGCAGTGCTCTGGGACCCAGACTAGGATCTCAACCCATCAGAGCAAGGTAAAGGAGAGAGATGGTTAAGGCCAAGGAAAAACCCCTGCCCACCGTTGTCATTATTGCTTTCCTGAAAAATGTCTGTGCTCTTTTTTTGCTTCCGAGGCATAGTGACTGGCCACCTAGACTGCAGACTTTGGCGGGCCAGAGTACAGGCCTTTTATGTTTTTCATCAGCCTTTCACAGAAATCAGTGTACAGTGGGTGCTTGTGAACAAATGAATGAGTAAACGAATGCATCAGGGAATAAACGGATGAATGAGACAACCCAAAAGCCAATTTGGGGTGTCTTCCCTTACAGTTTTAAAAATTGGAGAGTAAAATGGCAAATCTGGTCGTAGTATCCCAAACCATCACTTCAGAGACCATTTTATGGAGTCAAAAGAATAAAATGGCCTGGTTTGAGGTGATTTTTAACATCAGGCCAAGAAGTGTGCCCTGGGAACTGCCGAGACATAAGAAAGTAATTGCCAAAGAAATGCAGTAGTGACCAGCGGCAGGGCCTCCCTAAGCTTGGCAAATGGCAGAAGGATTACCCCACCCCCACCCCCACGAAGAAGTCCCTCTCCCTGGCATCGCGGAGAGGCATGGAAATAACAGTTATGCTTCCATGCTCTCTGAGAATTTTCCATCCTTGATGTGTAATGCTGCAGTCAGGAAGTTGCATCCACCTACTGGTTGGTGTAGAGGTCTCAAGAGAAGCTGGAAAGTAAACAATATCTTTATAGTATCTGAGCAGATTTCATGTGGTAACAGATGCTGTTGGCTGCTATAGTTCCTCAGCTTCCCTCAGATTTTTCGTGATGAGTACACCCCGTTTTAGAACCCACTGAAATAGCAAATGGCCCCTGCCGAGACTATAAATAGGATGAGCTTGGACAGCCTGTTTTATTCTTCTTCATTGTATTCATAATAAGAGAGGACTCTCCCTTGCTAGTGAGAAAGAGAGACTAGATGATTACATGTACATATCTTTAAAACATGGAATGCTTTTGATCATAAAGCTCTACATTTCCTCTTTACACGAAAAGCCTTAAGAACGGGTCAGCCCATAAATAAGATGAAACTGTACGAAGGACGTGCATCCCTTTAGGGCAAAGAAGCTAACCCATCCTCAGTGGAGTTACCAATTGTAGGAAGCTCTGAATGAGCCATTTTTGTCCAGTGACTTGTCAGACTCATGCTGAGCTGGTGTTGCTTTTAGCAGTTCTAAAGAAGCCTGGACTGTTCTTTGACCAGGGAGCCAGCCTGGACTTTCTCAGTTGCCCTCTGCAGCAGCTAGAAGCCCCAGTTACCACTGTGTCTTCTTTGAATTCTGCCCTGAGGCTCTGTGCACTGAGTCAGTTGCTTAGAATTTAAGTTGCTGTTAATCAAGCGTCGTTTCAACTTTAAGTCTTTTTCCTTCTATCAACCAAAAAGAAAGAGAACTATTATTATGTAGTCAGATTAAAAGCAGCTCTTTGTTCCCCTTGAAGTGTTATTTCAATGATGTCAGGGCCTTAGATAGTTGACGTTTGTAAGCGAGTGGCTTGCAAAACCCGTGCTTTTCCCTCAAAACCACTTAAATAGTGTACTTTGTGCAAAGAATGCAGACTTTGTGAGACAGCTAACATTTTTCTGCTTACAGAGGAGGTAGGGACGGAGTGAGCTAAGAGATAATAATTACCTGCGTTGAAAGTCAGAGGAATTACAAAGGACAGGGAGGATGGAAAGTCCCCATTTTTCCCACTTGGAACAGCCCTACAAACACACCTGTTTCTAGCTATCACATGTCTCCAAGTGACCAGCATTTAAGATCTGATTTAGACTTTGCAACTTTGCATTGGATTGCATTTTTAAAAGCTTGGGGATTTGGTTTATTGTGATAGAGATAGCTTTAGTTCATCTTTGCTGCATAACAAAGCACCCTAAAACTTAGTGGCCTGAAATAATAACAATTTATTATTTCTCATGATTTTATGGGTTGGCTGAGCAGTTCTGTTAGCCTCTCTTGAGCTCACTCATACAACTTCACTGAGCTGCTGGGTCAGCTGCACTCCATGTCACCTTTCACCCTGGGCCTCTTCACCATTTGCCCATCTTAGTCCAAGAAGGAAGGCCCCAGTGCGCAAGTGCTGTTCAAGATTTTGCTTGCATCGTCTCTGCTGATGTCCCATTGGCCTGCATAGGTCACATGGTCAAGCCCTAGGTCAGTGTATAAAGGACATGGACACTGGAAGATGTGATCGCTGGGGCCATTACTGTAATAGAGACCCTCCTCTGTAATGACGGTCTGAATGAGGTCTTCAGAGTGCTTTTTGTGCTGTCAGACAGCTGCCCACCCACAGAGCCATAAAAAGCATTGCTTTTAAATAATTCATCCTTTATGCTTCTAAGCTACCCTTCTTGCTCTTGGTCAGTATTCCTGTTTGTCCTCCCAACCTTTTCCTTGGAATGACTCTCAAAGGAAACTAGAAAACTAGCACATTTAGAATGGATCCCAAGAAAGATTACACATGTAATAAGGGATAGGTTCCAGATGTTTCGTTTTCATTTTTATTTCATTTGCTAAATTCAGCCAATATATACTGAGGACCCACTATGCATAAGGCAGTATGTTACCTTGGGACCACGAGACTTAACCAGGGCTGCCTGACTCCGGGGCCCGTGGGTCAGAGGATACAGTATACCTGCCGCTCTTTGAAGCTCCAGGTATTCTTAGGGGCCAAATTCTATTTCTTGAGTGTACAGACCATCGTTTGGAGAAGAGCCAAAAGGAGAGCAATTCTACCTGTGTAAATTGTAACATGATTGAGAAATAAAGCACTTTTGTGTTAAACTGGTGAAGAAAAAGAGGCAGAGCCTAATATTTAAGTTCAGTTTTCGCTTTCTGAATTCAGTACTAATGAACTCCCAGTGCTAAGTGCAAGACCTTATATAGTAACTGCAGAAGGAGTGATATTTTTTGATAATTTGGGAAACAATGTGTTTTAATCAGTAAACTACTTAGTGTCCTGAAGAGAAGACTCTCGAGTTAAAATGGGTATATACAAGCATGAACCTGTAACATGTGGAAAAATCAAAACTTTACTGTTTTCAGTAGCCTTCCTTCTCCCAGGGGAAAGAAAACCGTGCCCGTTTGTCACTCTTCCACTGTCTGAACATGCCACAGCAAATCAGAAAGAGCCCTATAGAAAACATGTTTTTGAATAGATACGGTGTGGAAGAGGTACAGCTGTGCTGGTGTCAGTTGGTCAAGACAGTGTCATTGGGCCACCTCTGTGGATCCCTGCCTTCTGCTTGGTTTGGGGTGACGTAATATTTATTTCTTTATTCTTGAAACACTGGAACACCTATACATGCGGAGTACTGTTCAGTGTCAGTGTGCATTCTAATTTCATTTAGTCAGATGTTAACTAATTTAAACCATATGGCAACTCTGAAGTAGTCATTATAGTCGACCCCATTTTATAGATGCAGAAACTGAGATGAACACGAGTAAAGTACCCAAGGAGACAAACTGAGTAAGTGATAGAGCCAACATTTGAAACCTGGTAGTTTTGCACCAAAGTCCTCACCCTTGAGCAGCACGCAGTGCTCATCTGTTAGCAGTGAATGCAGCTGTCATTGTGCCTCGTTTTCCCAAGAGACAGGGGGTCATGGCCTGTTGACTGACATGGCACCATTTTGCCCCCACTTTGCTCTCTGTGTAATTTTGTGAGTCCGTTACCAGCTCATCTGAACCTTATGGTTACTGATCCTCATCTTGCAACGTTCATTCACTGCCTTTTAAAGGTTGTTATCCCATGGGAGCTATTCATACCCCCAACATTTCCCTACACTAGCTGCAACTAGTATCATCAAGTACTTTTAACTGTTCCCTTCCTAGATGGCTAAAGTCTGGGTGAAAAACTGCCACCATGACCCCCCGCCCTTCTTTCTTGGGTTTGTGCAGCTGGGCTTTGTTCAGGCTGCAGGTTCAAAGGGCGGTTCTCAGATGCTGTGTGGACTCCCAAGTGCCATATGTTGTCAAGGTGATAAGTTAAGCCTGACTCAGGATTTGATTTGCTCATTTTTTAAAACACTATTTTAAAAAATTCCAGGCACTTTAATATTTAACTTTGATTCATATGTTCTCTTAAAGAAAATTAAAATTTGATTAAACAAGTACATGCTGAATATGAAAAGATTTAAATTAAGCCTGAGGCTCCAAGTCAAAAACCAATAACTAAATGCTTAATTTCAAAAACTAATTCTCTCTCCTATCCCAAACCTGCCTTCTTACGACTCCTTTATCCTCATTGGCTGTGACATCAAGAACAAAGTAAAGTGAATTTTGGCAGTCAGCCAGTTAATTATAGACTTGGCCCACTTTGTAATCCTAATTTTATGTTTTGACTTTTTATATGATTCAAGTAAATGGAACAATTGTCACATTTTTCATTTTACCGCATATTTTATAGACAAAGCAGCATTGTCTGTGGGATGGCAAGTGTCTGAACTAAAAGTTAGCATTTAAAGAAAGCTATGTGAATGTTTTCAAGTTTTTACACATTTGAATCTGAGTAGGCTCAGTTCATATGTGAACAAGAGAAATCTGTTATTTCAGGGAATGCTTCTGAAACTGATTCCCTCAAAGGCCAGACCATATAGTACTACATAATAAGGAGGAGAAAAATGTGAACAGTATGACTTCTTTCAAAATACTCGTACTTTACAAAAAAATAAGATAGAAAAGGCATTTTAAAGTTTTTCCTATTTCTGTGTGTGGTTACTTAGAAGAGAAATCCTTCTTTCAGTCTCCAGCAGCGAAAAAGCGACACTGTTAAGATCAGCACTCAAGCAGGCTAGGTCCGGTGGGGAGGACTTGTGCTAATGAGGCCCAGGCCAGGGATTTAATGCCCGTGGGAACCAATTAGCCTCGTGGAGAAAACGGCTCTGAGTCCTTTCAGAGACACGTGCTCATCCCAGCTGGTTCTGCTAATATCTGTGCCCCTCTTTTATGGTAGGACAGCCCTGGCTCAGGCCTTATCATCAGACGTGACAGCAGCATTCTACCTGCTCAGGCTGCCTCTGTCCTGGCCAGTCATTTACAAGCCTGCCCTGGGACACCCGTGTTCTCTGCCCGGCTCTGTAGGCCATAGCTGCAGAAGCCACCCATTTCTTCTGATGGCCCACTCTCCCGCGTTTCCTGACACAGACTTCGGCATTTCACCAGGCTGGTGTCCCCTCTATACCAACAAGCCCTAGAAAAACCCCAGCCCCTGTGTCTTTGCTCAGGCTGTTCCTCCAGCCTTCCTGCTCACCCCTCCAAGGTCCAATCGAGTCCTGTCTCCTTCCCGACACCACCTTGCCTGCTCTAGGCTGCAAGGTGGGATTGTTCCCAAACTCCAGTAATATTTAAAGACTTTTTACATACAGCATACAGAGTTTTGCCTTGTTCTAGTACTTCCATGGAACCTACTCACCTCTAGGATTGTGTTGTAACTTGACCATCTGCCCTGTGACCTCTGCTCCCCTCCATCCCTCACAGCGGTGCAGCGAGTCCCACAGAGTGCTACATGAGAGCTGATGTCTGGGACCCTACTCCCACACCACAGCCACCGGGGGAAAAATCGCAGAGCTTACAGGCACACTTCTCTCAATAGATATCTTTTAATACAAAGAACACTACATGACCATCCCACAGAATCAGAGCAACTGCCTAGAAGCCTAGGAAACCCATCACCTTTAATCTGCAATACAGTTGGTCAGCAATACAATTTTTAGGAAAAAAAATTGTACTTTATTAATAATACATAAATACTTCCTGATCACTGCTTTTTAATAAAAGAAGACCATGGGAAGGATTCATTATTTGGAAATTAAAGAAGATGGAATTTTTTTCTATGAAAAATGAAAAAATCGAAATAGGATATTTCAGAAGTATTATACATGTAGCATTTTAGATATTCTCCAAATCAAGGGTATTTCCAGTATGGATTCAAACCTACTTCAGTCAGTTCGATCCTACGAGTTTTTACGAAAATAGTTACTATACAAAGGAGTGCCATAAAAATATTAAGAATTTTTAGTTTTCCTGAAGTTTACCAACAATCGCATCTGTAGTCAATTTTACTGTTATGTCAACTTAGCAACCCCTTTACTATAATAACTTAAAAGATAAATTTGTCATAAATGTTACATTTATATGATCAAAATTAATAAATTATGAGGATATTTGTTTTTACATATAATGTTTCCCAGGGCCACCAGCCATGTTTTCCAATAATCCAATATTTAAGAATTTTTATGACTCAATCAAATATTTTTTGGCAGATATGTTACCACAAAGCAAGGTTCTTGTATTTTCAAAAAGATATTATTTGACTTGGTTGCTGCTATAAGGATGCCATTTTGTGGCCAGATTTTTGGTAGACTAATCTGCAAGAGTTCCCAAACTCCAAAGCGGAGGCCCATATTATTTTCATATTTATGTGTGAAACACCTGACGTGCAACACAGGACAGAGTTCCCAGTACACACTTGATAAATTCTTGAAATGCGCAGAGCAAAATGAAAGCATAAAATTACATTTTTAACATGATACCTCACTGCATTAAAATCTCCACTATTAGCAGAGATGGAAGTGTTGTTTGCGGAACTGAGGATGTTGGAAACATGAAAGGGGCCAATGAGACACGATTCCCTTTAGCAGCGGGATGGCAGTAGATTTGAGCTTTGAGCCACAGGTCACTGTATTGTCTATGCCCAGCATTACAAAGAGAAAAATGAAAAGATCTGTGACTTATAAATTACAAAGGAGGAGCTTCGTAGAAACCTTGAGAGTGCTACTTATTTTTTTATCACAAAATCCTAAAAATCTCAGTGGTTGCCTCCCACCACCACTGCTTAGATGTCTCCTCTTCTGGTATTGCTTCCATGGTCACCGAAGGTGGCCCAGGAGACCCTGCTCTGTGCTCCCATATTTCCCTGTGCTCACTACAGGCAACATGTGAATGAAAGTGTCTCTGTGTGTCCAGCCGAGCTGGCAGAGGGCATGGCTATGCCTTTTTCACTACCATGTCTCAAATGCCTGAGCCACTGCCTGGTAAAAACCAACAGTGAGTGAATAATTACTACAATTTGGAGAGCAGGAACGATATAAAGACAAATAATACAGAAAGATTTTATTTAAAAATAGCACTAGTAGCCTACCAACATACTAATTTGTTCTTGAATTAGCACTTAATAATAATTATTTGAAAACACACCTCCCTGTACTTTATAGCCAAAGTATATAAAGACTTCCCCTAAGAAATTAAAAAATGCAGATATTCCACTAGCTATACAAGCAAAGAATTGATTAGGTAATTCACTGAAGAGGAATTATAAGTGGCAAATAAATGTGAGTAAAAACTAATGTATCTCAGTAGTAATATTTTAAACTGCATTAAACCAACAGGATACAAAATTTTTTACAAATTACCAAACTGCTCATAATAAAGCATGTGGTGAGAATTCAATGAGTTGGACCATCCCATACACTGCAGTGAAAACTGGTAACACCTTTGTACATTGACACACAGATGTGCACACATATACCCCCAGTTCATGCCATTTCACCCAAGAATTGCAATTCCAAGAAAAGGAGATGTGATTGGATGCTTTTATGCATGTAGACAGCTATTTTAGTGTTATGTGTCAGAGCAATGTCTTGGAAGCATGTTAATGTCTAACAGTAGAGGAATGGTTGAACTAATTCATCTGTTTACTGGACTACTATGCAGCCATTTTTTTTAATTGCATTTTTTCCCCATTACCATTTAGTCCCCTTATCCCCCTTCTCCCCCAGCAATCACCACACATTGTTCATGTCCATGAGTCTTTTTTCCTTTTTGCTCATCCCTCTACCCCCTAACTTCCCCCAATCTTAGTGGTCAGCCTGCTCTCTATCTATGAGTCTATCTCTATTTTGCTTGTTAATTCAGTTTGTTCATTAGATTCCACAGATGAGTGAAACCATATGGTATTTGTCTTTCTCTGACTGGCTTGTTTCACTCAGCATAATGTTCTCCAGGTCCATCCAGTGACAGTTCCTCCACTGTCACAAAGGGTAAAAATTTTCTTCTTTTACAGCCGAATAGTATTCCATTGTGTAAATGTCCCATAGTTGTTTTATCTACTCATCCACTGATGGACACTTAGGCTGCTTTCATGTTTTGGTGATTGTAAATAATGCTTCAATGAACATAGGGGTGCTTACGTTCCTTCAAATTAGTATTTTGGGTTCCTTCGGATATATTGCCAGAAGTGGGATCACTGGATCATAAAGCAGTCCCATTTTTAATTTTTTGAGGTATCTCTATTCTGCTTTCCACAGTGGCTGCACCAACCTGCATTCCCACCAACAGTGCAGAAGGGTTCCCCTTTCTCCACATCTTCACCAACACTTATTGTTTGTTGATTTGTGGATGATAGCCTTTCTCACAGATTTGAGATCTTATCTCTTACTGTTTATAGAAGCATAAGATGCTACTCACAATGCAGTGTGAAGAGGGAAAAAAGCAAGTTGTAAAACTAAATATGTAGTATGCTTCCACATACACAGCTGAAAAAAGACTAGAAGATGATATACCAAATAGTAAAATATATGAATATCTCTTAGTTCAAAGATTGCATGTGTTGCTTCCTTATTTTTATCTTTGAATATTTTTCAAGTTTTTTACCATGAGCACAGGATAAATGGTTTAAAAGAAAGCCTCCTTTGAAGATTCACTATTTCAGATCTAATACTTGAAGTGTGATGACCCAAGAGTTGGGTCAAGAGTTCAGGCCATCCAGATAGTGATCTGGCCAGGAGCTCCACAGAGGATGGCGTGATTATCATTTCCATTGACCACTTTAGTTTGAGGTCACATAAGTATTCTCTTTATCCTTTTGCACTGAGATGGGACTGCCTGGACTGTGCTTATGTCTACTGAGGGCAAGGTCATGAGAGTAGTCATTATGCCATCCTTGCAGCAACCCTGACCTCCGGAGAACCGAGCCTGTCTTGGAGAGCCCCTTGCAGAGGACCAGCAGTGGCAGTTCCTCCAGCTCCAGCACCCCCAGCTCCCAGCCCAGCTCCCAAGGCGGCTCTCAGCCCGGATCACAAGCAGGGTCCAGTGAACGGACCAGAGTGCGAGGTAAAGCTGCCCCTTATCTCCCGCTGACAACATGGCCTGGCGAGGAGGGCCATGGGTGGGGAATTAGGCTACTTCCTGATTTCTGCGTCATCTGCTCCTGGTGTGACCACAACTGTGTGATCCTGAAGAACTGCTTGACTGCTCTCAGCCTCAACATCCTTAGAGGAGTGGGCCACCATTTCCAATTATGTGGCATCTGGCGTGGACTGAATTCTTTCTAATCACAGATACCAATGTTTTCCAGGGAGATCACAGAATATTGGTCTTATTTGAAAATATAGTCACTTACCGGTCACTGAATTTCCATTTCCATGTTGAGTTTCCTGTACTCCCAAGGATCCTCTTCCCATTGTGCCATTCATTCATCCCTTTTTTGTATTCTGAGCATAGTTCATAGTACCAGTTATTTTTCAAAGTGAAATTCAATAAAGACCAATGTAGAATACATATACACTGGAGAAGAAATAAAATTTTGACTTAAAAATATATTTAAGTCTTCTGGTTATTCCTATTAGAGAGGGAAAAATTAGCCTCTGACCATTTAATTCAAATCATTCATCATTGTTCCGTTTTCATTAATGAGGAAGCTTGTGAAAAACATTAATATGTCCAGCTAATTATCCACGACAACACATTGTTTCTGGCTAATCTAAATTTACTTTTTCTGAATAACCTCCTTCAGAAGATAATTTTGCCACCAAGTAATGAAGACCAAGACTTTTTAGAGTGCAGTTTGATAAATATTAACACCCTTTTCTTAACTTTTTCACTAGACACAATCATAATTTACCTTCTAAGTCTTTTTATGATTTTAAATAGATAAAGTCACTACAGGTCCATTTTGAAAAGGCTGACATCTGACATGTGATGCTTCTCTCTCTGACCCAGGATGTGAACTGGCCTGTGGCTGCCCGTATATACATTCTTCTAACAGTAGTGGCACAGCCCACAGCTATGGACACTTGTTGCCTTGATTCAAATATAAATTTACTTAATTTAGTGACTTCCAGGTTATAAGCCAAAATGGGTTTGGTTGATGTAGTTTGCCTAAACATTTACTGTCTTTTCATGGATTTGTGTGTGGAGGTACCTACGTGAATGGGTCAGCTGAGTAATCCTGAAGGATGATTCACCGTAGAACTCCCGAACTGGAGCCAGCACTTTCTGATGGTCATTATCTCTCTTGGCCCCCTGCTTTTCCCTCTAGCCAACAGCAAGTCGGAAGGATCGCCTGTGCTTCCCCATGAGCCTTCCAAGGCGAAACCAGAGGAGTCCAGGGACATAACCCGACCTAGTCGACCAGCTGTGAGTGCTTTTCCCTCCAAGAGTTTTAAACTTTTCATTTACCAGAGAACCTACAGGATAAAGTAGTCAGGGATACACTCGTGACTATGAAACAAAAAATGGTTGAGATTAATAAGAAGGAAGCGTCCAGGAAGAAACCATACCCCATGGGGAAAGAGCTGATATTGGATTACTTATGTGCCTTTAGGGATTTGGTGATCATTAGCAAATAACTCATTTCATGCCATAGTTTTTACTCAGCTGCTTTGAAAAAAGATATTGAAATTAGCAGTTAATGAGATTTGGGCACTTTCTATAGGTTTCTTTTGTCAATTCTACCCTTTCTCCATATGATTTTCCATATGAAGTAATATTACAGTTTTTCTGCTGCTGCTTTTCATGCCTCCAGGACTGCATTTTCAGGACCAAAACCTGATAAGCACGGTCTGACGGGGGGCTTGGTACCATGAATTTTAGCTGCATTGCTGCAGCACGACAGAACCTGAGTGACCTTAAAGAAAGAAAGAACACAGAGGCTGAACTTTGAAAGTTAGAAATTGTTTTGGGAAGAGTTACTATCCATTTAAATTTTCTGAGACTCTTTTCTGTGAAATAAATGTGACTCCTTTTTGGTTCACGCGGTTTGTTACATTTGAAAGTAAAGGAGTATAATGAGAGTAATAATGAAGGCAGTTTGCACCGTTCTGGGCTGAGATTCTCTTTGCCCTTTTGTACTTATTGGTTGTGTACTAACAATTCCCATTTTGTGTCTAACTGGCTGCCTTTCTCCTGGCTTTTCTCTTTCCTGTGGATTCTTCTGGATTGGATTCTTCTTATGTCAGAGCTATAAGAAAGCTATAGATGAGGTTAGTATTACCTTTCCTTGGTCATGCTTTCACAAAATGTAAATATAAAAATGATTTTCCGATGGCTGACATTCAGAAAAGTAACCAACTGCATCGTAGATTTAACGTTCACTCCTTTGAAGTGACCTGTTGGGAGGAGACCTCCTTCAACAGAAGCCAGTCTAAGACCCTCAGACACCAGTGTAATGCTCCAGAGACCTTACTCTAAGTCAAAACGTCACTTTTCCAGTGTGCCAGTCTGGCTAAAGATAAGCATTAGTGCTTTATTATTGGCAGAGTTTCTCACTCCAGTATCTTCCAGTAGCTAACCTGAGCTTTTAACCTGTGCTTGCCAGGCCTGCTAGAGGATGGTGGTGTTACTAACAAAGAAAAGAGACATCATTCTGGGGCACTCTGCATTTCCAGAGTGTGACTTGTGAACAAGGAGTGGCTGGATGTTGTTAGATTAATTTTGTGGGACATTAACTACAGCATCGGCAGCAACATCAACGTTAGTTAATGAGTACTGCCGAGCTAAGTGACTTTATTTCCTTATTCATGGAGCATTTTTCCATTAGAAAAATATATGGCTTTGTCGATCGTCAGTAGCTGGTGAAGAAGGATGACTGCCTTACTGCTGTTTGTCAGACCTGCATGGATACGGCATAGTGGAGTTTTTTGGTGTTGTTTTTTGTTCTTTGTTTTTAAGAGACAGATCTTGCAAAGAGTCCTAACTGCATGGAATTTGAAGACTCCCATTGTGGCTTTAAGGTTGTAGCTCTGCTGAGCACCATTTTTGTGAAATAATATGAAAACAAGCATTGGTTCTGGGGTCAACAAGCTGCATTCGAATTCTGGCTTCCCCAATAAATTCCTGGCTGGGACCAGTCTGTAATCTCTCTGGGCCACAATTTTCTCATCTGTAAAATGGGGATTAAAAACCCCTATGTTGCCTCGCTCACAGGATTGCTTAGGATTACTCAACATCATGTGTGCGAGAGCATTTTGTGAAGTACGAAACGCTACGTGAAGCCAAGAGGTTGTCCTCACATCGAGGTTCGGGCCAGAGACATAGGCTATTTTGGCAGATGGGAAAAGCATGTTTCTGTACATCTGATCTTTACCCAAAAGCCTAACTTTTTCAGCATTCTGACTGCCTCACCACTCAGAGATTTAGAAAGTAATTTTCACAGTTAAAGGATAATTGCTTATAAAAGAATGAGACTCCACATGTCTACAGTGTGTGGATGGCACTTACAGAATGAAAAAAGGGCACTTACATAACGGCTCTATGCCACGGCCTTGCCCCTCTCCCTCATAATAGTGAGGACAGGGATTGTCACCGTTTTTTTTATCAATTTGCTCTCAAAGAATTGAAGAGAGAGACCCCAATAAAATGGTTGTATATGTGCACAACTCGGCGGAAATCTCGAGTCCAGAAATTGGCATGGAGGTGGCTGTCACGAGGGAAAGGTTTTTCAGGGAGTTCATCTAGTTAACCCAGGATATTTTATGATTTTAAAAATGGCTTCATTTTGGTGTACCCTAGCACACTGCACAGAGATGAGAGGAGACAGCGGAGATATTAAGTAATTATAAATGATTGGGTAGGGGAGGAACTGTTTACCGAAGCCTCTAAGGCCGTGTGTGGCTAAAAAAGAACCCTCCAGGTCATTCCGATGACCCTGGCCCCCGAGTGTCACTCTCTGAACTGCTAGCAACACAGAATTACTTGGTTCCACCTGACTCAGCGGTTCTCAGGGACAATTCCTTCCCCTCCGTCCCACCACTTAGGTGACATTTGGCTAAGTATGGAGGCAGTACAGCAGTGGGAAAAGTGCTGTTGGAATCTTGTGGGTAGAGCAAGAGATGCTGCTAAACACCCCACAGTGCACACGAGAACAACGCCCACGATGGGACCATCCAGACTCAAATGCCAATAGGGCCACAGTTGAGAAGCCGTGAATGAAACCTTCCTCCCAGCTCCATTCCAATTTTGATAAGACTTCTCTCTCCAGTGACTGAATTGATGTTTAGATGGCCCAGGATTGAAATGAAGAGCCCTAAAACTCTTTCAAAAACTTATTGCTAGATTAATGGTTTGATTTTTCATAAAAATCCATCTGGGGGAGTGTCCATTAATTCGGCATTGCTTTCTAATGGAATATGAGATTGTTCAGCATAGTCTGTGATTTATTTCACACAACCTTTGAAAACAAATGTTCTTTATAGTTTAGCACAATGAAATACATGGCATGAGGATCCCGGCACAAGCAAACACTGGCTTCACCGCTATTTTTTCGTTAGTATGTAGGAATCTGAAAAATCCCAGAGCACATCCAGTTTGGAAAAGACTTGAGTAGTAACTAGATGAAGATACTGAAGTTAAGTAGCTTCCCCAAGGCTAAATCTTTAGATTTCCTAAAAAGGAAAAAAAATTAATATGTAAACAAAAGACCAGCTTTAAAATCTTTAACTATCATTTTAATAGTTAATAAATTAAACTAAAATTTGAATAAACTATATTATTTCTCAAAGGAGCACCCTTTTAGGTAAGGTATTCATAATTGTCAGGTTAAATAAATGTTTTTGAATGAAAAATTATATCAAGTTGATTCTAAAAAATGTTGCATCAAAGAATCTCTTGAGTAAGGACCTCTTCACTATCTTCACATTTACTCTGTATTCAAAGAATCTTACCGTTTTGCCATATTTCTTTTATAGTTATACACTCTCAGATATTTTTATGCTAAATAGTACTTTTTCCCAGTTTTAATGCCTTTTAGCTCCAGGCTTGAGACAGTCAAGCAATAAATTACCACAAAAACTCATTATAGGGAGAAAATTGGTATTGTCAGAAAATAAAATGTATGAAAATGGATCTGAACCCAATGGTGTCACTGTTAGATCATGCCTGTTTCCTATAACTTTGCTATTGTACATTTTTCCAGAGTGGGTGGATAAGAAGCAAAACTTCAGCTAAATACATAGACTATTGGCAATGGAAGATTGCTTTTTTTTGACTGGGGTTATTACTTTTGAATTACTTATTTTTGTTACCTGGGGATTTTCATATATGTCTTACCCTCCAAGCTGTTACCAATTAAACTTAAAAGGAATTTACAATTATTTTTAATGTTTCAGTAAAGATAGCTTTTTAATAATGCAGAAACAAAAAATTTAATTAAAACCAAAATTATAAAGTCAGTCAGAACTTTAAAGTGTTCCTAAATACAGTGTTTGGAAAAGTTTAGATCATTTTAACAAGTGAGGGTTTCTTTAAATCAATGAGCTTCGGGCCAGCTAAATATTTCTAATTATTTTCTTAAATCTCCTTTGTCTTATTTTGAGATGTCAGAGATAGGAAAACCAACCCACGTGGAAAATGTATTATTAATTTAAATAAATCATAGCTAATATTATTATATTTTACTCAGAATTATTAACATTAGAAATAAACTATTTTAAACCATATTCTCTCTTTAAATCATAATAAAATGTATTTTTAATGACCAGTAACGTTTTAGGTACTCGTTATATTACTTGATGAGACCTAACATGATTCTAACATATTGAAGAAAAACGCAAAATAAATTTATCCAGTTTGTTATTATTTTAGTGGTTTGGAGGATTATAATATCCTCTTTCATTCACAGCCTAAACAAAGAGTGAGGCTACGTTTTCCCGTGTGCTCAAGTTTAGCATTCAGTTCACTTTGTTCTCAATTTGATAAACAATTGTCAAGAGACATAAGAAATAAAAAGCTGAAATTTGAATATTTGCTTTTCCTGTTTTGGCCCATTGACAAGAAACCAGAAATAAATTTGCATAAAATTCCATATGGTAATTTTTCTTTTCTTTAATGGTATACATTCTGTTTAAACACTTTTGAGTCTTTTTAATATGTGTCAATTCTATTTTCATTCTCATTAATGGGGCAAAGATATTCACTGAGACCGAGGCCGTGCATGCACGCACCCACCTGTGCATGTGTGTGAAAGCCCAGAGAGCATGTTTGAGTAAAAAATGCACAATTTGAATTTTCAAAAGCTTCTCTTTTCCAAGGATTTCAAGTGACTTCAGAACAAACTGAAAAGTCATTATTGTTTTCCCTTTGGTTTCTATGAAATTAGAAAGAAATGACTCCTTCACTTAACACCTTGAACTTCCTAAATTCTAGACCAAATAAAATATCTGAAGTATTTCCTTTCCGAGGTTTAACCAGTGTAGGAATGCCTGATGTGCAGGTGACAGTAAAGAAACGTGACAGTCGGTTGTCTTCTCAAAATAAAATTTTAATTTTAATTTTAATTTAATTATATGCATTAATCACATTTTTTTTCTAACTAGTTAGGATGGATTATCAAATGTCATTTAGAGCACTTACATTGCTATCATTGCTAACCCTACCTCAGGTGAATTAGACAAATCCATTTCTGGAGTGAAATAAAGAGAGAATATGGCCATAAGAAAACTGGGACTTAGTATCTTTCAATGAGTTTCTTTCTCCCTAATCCCCTGTCTCTCGCTGAATGGTCTGATTCCCACATGGGTCACTAATATAGGGAGAAATGGTAAGACTGATGTGAAATTGCTTTTTCCTCATTTGCATGCTGTGTGCCATGGGCAGTTTAACCCATGCAAATTAAAGCGGCCGTGCTTTTGCAGAAAATGCTTCCCTCTGCATTGCTCGGAAAGCATGTCAAATAAAAGGTAGTCAGATATTCAGCACACTGCCTGCAGTATGCCTGGTGATTAAAGACCCCATCATCACATCCATCAGGCTAAAGGTTTCATCATACTCATGGAAAACTGAAAAATTATCTCTTCCTTTTGGTGTCTGCACATTCATTTCAGTAGCCCTCGCCAGGGTTTTTTGCCAGGTGACTGAAATTTAAACCAAAAGTAAATGAAACACCTCTCATTCTGGAAGAGAACTTTTTGTATCTTTGTTTGTTTCTCTTGATTAACTCAGCTCTGTGGCTATAAATTTCAGTGGCACTGGGCTTTGGGTCGGGTGGGCCATTATTTGATGTGATGCCCCTGCTCTCCAGGGAATGATGACACACCAAATGAGTCATTGTTGTAGCTGGAATCTTGGGAATTGCTCTGTTCTGTGACTGATGCTAGATTTTGGTACAGTAGCAATCATAAGAGGGGAAAGGCCATGACTGTGGCTTGGGCAGGACCCCCCCAATACTGGGGAACAATTTCTAATCCCATGCATTTGCCCATTAACCTGAGGGTGACCAGCTTCACCTTCCCAAAACAAAACAAGAACCCAATGTTTGTATATATGTGTACACACACAATGCACATACACATATATACACACGTGTATTCAGAACTGAACAGTCTCAGTCTAGCAATTGGTTTTGAACAAAGTTTAAATTTATTTCATCTTTTCTAGTTTCTACACGCTACAAACATCGTTTCCTTAGTTCCATGCAATAACTATGTTTGTAACAGTTCTATATAGAGCTTTTTTCTTGTTGCTTACGCTGGAGCACTGACTTGCTGAAAGATGTTGCTTTGGTCGTATCTACGATTCACATATACTGAACAAACTTTTCTTTTGTAGGATCTGACGGCATTAGCCAAAGAATTACGAGAACTCCGGATTGAAGAAACAAACCGCCCACTGAAGAAAGTGACTGATTACTCCTCCTCCAGTGAGGAGTCGGAAAGTAGTGATGACGAGGAGGAAGACGGAGAAAGCGAGACCCATGACGGGACGGTGGCCGTCAGCGACATACCCAGACTGATGTAAGAGGACAGCTTTTTAAATGTAGGTCAGGAGGGTCTAGGTCTCCGAAACAAAAGGACAGGAAATATGAATTAAATATAAGATTATTTATGCGTCTCTGCCAGGATTGACTGATTTTGGGGATTCCAATTTTTATTAGAGCATATATAGTTCTATGACACTCTCTCTCCATACACACAGTGCGTGGAATACACAACAAGCCTAGAATTGCATGTGCTTTATCTAGGCACTGTTGCTGAATTGTCTCTTTGGTGATGCTTTCTTGGTTCTTATCCGTTCCGAGGCAAACGATATTGACAGGCAGACTCTTTAACACGTACCTGTCCCCTAGAACTGAAGGAATGAAATGACGGGCAATGACATTTCAGGGTTAAAATCAACAACCTGAGACATACTCCATCACTACTATCACCACTAAATAAGGAGGAAGGCCTGTTGCAGTGTAGGGTAGCATCCCCGAAAAAGAATCAGGAGTCAGATAATCGTGCAGGAGATTACTGAGTGTTTGACTTAAATGTACCGCTCATGATTCTCCATTTCATCTTCTTTATTGCCTCTTTTATGTGATCTTTTTTTTTTTCATGGCCTGTGACTTTGCCACATACATTCTGTCAGTCTCTTTTCAGACGTCTTTTTGGATACTTATGTCTATATTTATACCTCCCTATCATTCCCCTAGTATTTATACACTTTACTTTTCTAAGCGAAGGGACGGATCACCTTTTCTTTTTCTCACTGGACTAGATCCTGTGAAAGAATCCCTCCTCTTCCCTATTTGCTTCCCATATTCAAACAAACGTGTTCATACAGTCCCACTCATATACCTTTCTCATTTCCTCCCCTGAAGAAACATAGGAGCTATCACTCTGGTTTGCTTTAACTTTGATAGAGTGATGCTAAGTTTTCCAGCCTCACTTCTCATTCACCTCCATTTCCTTGGCTCAGCTACTGGTATTAGTCATCACATCCATTCACTTCCTACAGAGAAGATGCCACTTCAGGCCATAGATTACTGACCTCTTCAGCAGGGATTGGAGACACAGGGCTGGCCAGTCCACAGGGAATGCCATCCATTGATTAACGAGTATTACATACAAGCAATTCTGAGAGGCAAATCCAATTGCTATAGCTAAAAATCCATTCTTGTTATCTTACTGTTGATTACCCAGTTATTAACAACCATAAATATGCTAAAATATGACACTGTGAATCAAATTTCATTAAATTGCTTTTTTAACAGCAAATGAAATTGTTAAGAGGCAAAATCACTAATCCAAAACATTTCTATAAGATATGCTGGTCCTCTCAATTTTTGTCTTGACTCAGCATTGGTTAATTCTTCTAACAGATGTTTTGAGTTCAGTTTAAGCACTGACTATACGACTATCAGGATGAGGGTAGATAATGAATTTGAAAGGTTGGTAAAACTTTCACCATGTATTAGATAGCATACTGAGGGCACTGAGACATTCAAAAAGTGCATACCTGAATTCTGCCTTCCAAGAGTTTATGTTCTGGGTAGAAAGAGACAAAATTACACATGGGAAATTTCAGAGGAAAATAAATATTCTTTGGTAGAACAACCAAAGACAGCCTTGGAAGGGGTGTTAAATCGCATTTGGTTTTTAAGCCAAATTTTGCAAACCTGTTATCGGTGGCCCTCTCCTACCTCTGAAGGCAAATCCATCTCTTCCCCTACTGCAGAAACACCCATCTTTCTGAAATTGCCTGAGAAGACCATGCTGCACTTCCGCCCTGCTCTCCTGTCCCTTTAGAAATCACCTGCACACAGCGCAGCCTACGCAAGGGCAACCCGTCCCCTTTGCGCTGACACTGTATCTTTAGTGTATTCCTGTAGTTTCACGGAGTGCCTCAGATTGGGATATTATTACATGTTGTCTCCTTCTCTGGGCTGTGAGATCCCTGAGGATGAGAACTGTATCTTACTCATCTCTCTGCTCTTAGCGCCTTGCATGGCATCTGGAATAGAGTTGGTTTTCAGCAACTTTGGTTTACATTTGATTTTACTAAACTGAAATCACAGGTGTGGGCTTCAAAGGGTTTATAGCCTAGTCCGGGGGAAAGACACGTACGTGTATAACTGTCATCAAGGTAGAAAAGAACATGGAATAATTTTAGATATGGGGAGAAGGATTGCAGTAACTGCCCAGAAGGTTGAGTTTGGTGGGAATGTGGGGTGTTTGGTGGTGAGGGGAGATGTCTAGAGTAGGGAGACCAGAGCAAGAAGCATGCAATTGATCACTTAGCCATTGGGAACTGTTGAGGTGTCCTGAGCTGGGGAGTGATGCAACAGGTGTTATGCTTGAGAGAATCATTTCATCGAGATGATTTGGAAAGAAAACAGACTAGAGCCTGGTAAAGCAAATCAGAGGGTCTATGACTATTCCTGAGAAATAATATATGGACTCTCCTTGATGCTTAGAATGGAGACAAAGCCTAACATGGCTGTTGAAGAATTGGTATATTTTAGGCAGATTGAAATGATCGTCCATTAAAGGACATTTAAAATATTTAATTGTAAATGAGACATACTCAGAGCAAAAGCAGGATACAAATGTGTGAATGTTCCAGTTTGGTAAAAACATGCAATTTTTTGTGAATTTAATGTATACAGCCTGTTCTGCTACAGCATGATAGTTGTATACCTAAGTTCACATATTAAAAGATTCATTGTAAAATAATTATTTCTTTAGGAATAGGGCATTTTAGAGTCAGAGTGCTTCTTATATACATTCTTATCACTTTTATTTTCTACTGTTCAGGTAAACCTTTAGATTTTATGCTATATATTTTTAGAGCAAAAAGTAAAAATATATCGCAGCTCGGTCACTACCATGAAGTGCATCCCAAATAGCTTCTCAGAAATGGAGCCCAGCCATTCAGACAAGCAGCTATAGGTCCTGGTATACAAAGCAACACCTTTCTCTGTGTCCAGTGTTGGTTTCATGTTTATCGCATAAGGTTTAGCCTATAAGAGTGCACATAACTAAGATTATATTCCCTAACTAATCGATTATACTAATACCCAGGGACTCATGCATAGAAAAATGAGTTGGTGGGAAATAAGGCAAAATTGTAATAGTAATCACCTGTGAATGATACAACTCTGAGGGCTTTTTATTTTATATCTATCCAACAATTTTATGATGAGCATGTGATATTTTTATAACTGGGAAACATTAAAGGCTTTATAGAATAGGAGGAGGGAAGGAAAGGCGTGTAAGCTGACTTGCATCATATCGAACAAGTCGAAGAGGCATCCTTTCGTTTCAGAACAGCACATGTGAGGCATGGTCTGGATCAGCAGGGATATCTGTTGCTACCATAGTCACAGAATTTTGTACAGCCTCACAGAATGCATTCTGGACAACGAAAGCCACGTATATTTATGTTCCCTCCTTTCTGTTCTCACTAGACAGCCATGGTCCTCACCCCATTGTCCACTGGGGTGATAACATTGCTCCCCAGACCTGCAGTCCCCTCCTGTCCATCGTTCAGGTTTTGGTCATGTTAGTGTGTGGTGGAGGGCTCAGGTCATGCTGTATCCCTGCTGCCCTACAACCCTTTCCATCCTTTGGGCCCATAATTGTCCCAGCATATGCTCCTGCTGAACTTGCCTCATCAGTCCTTAGAAATGCCCAGCATGTTCTCAGTGTTGTTTCTTTTCTTGAAATGACCTCTCTCTTTGTCCCCCATTCTCACATACATCCTGCCATATTGGAATATTTGCATTACGTTTTAACACTCTTCTGTATGCTAACCTCTTTAGTTTCAGAATCTGTATTTTCTTCAGCTTTCGTATTTACCACCCAGTGCCAAATCAAGGACCTTTCATATATAGCAGGTGTTCAGTAAATGTGTATTGAATTGAATTAAATCAATACTTGCAGGAACACTTTGACAAATCCAATTAGAGGAAATTACTGTTCCAAACCTGTGGCCTAATTACAGTAAATTTCCTATAGTTTATTTCTAATCAGTGGAGGTGTTTTGTTTTTTACAGTCTTTATAGGAATTTGACAATCAGTGTTTCCTACGCAGACTCTATATCAGAAAAATAATTTTATAACAAAGGATTATTTAACTATAAAACCTTGTAGTTGTTTTAGCCTTGCTGTTTTTAATCATTGCCTTTTAAAAATCCTTTTATTATGAATAAGTTTTTTTAGCAGTTTTAGATTTACAGAACAATTGAGCAGGTAGTGCAGAGAGTTCCCGTGTTGCTCTCCTCGCACCCTGCACACAGTTTTTCCTATGGTATTTCTGCGGTACATATGTTACAATTAATGAACCAATACTGATACAGTTACTAAAGACCATATTCTGATTTCTTTACTTTTTTACCTAGTTACCTTTTTGTGTTCCAGAGTCCCATTCAGGACACCACATTTCCCTAGTTATTTAGTTGCCATGTCTCCTTGGACTACTCTTGACTGTGACCGTTTTTCAGGCTTACCCTGTTAGTCATGAACTTGGCAGTTTTCAGGAGTACTGATTAGGTATATTATAGAATGGTCCTCTGTTGGAATTTGTCTGGTGTCATTTTCCTGATTAGACTAAGGCTGTGGTTTGGGGGAGGAAGGCAGCAGAGATAACAGGTCACTTTTATCACATCATGTCAGGGGTATATACTGTCAGTATGACTTATGTATGACTGTTGGTGTCGACCTTGATTATCTGACTGAGGTGGTGATGTTCAGGTTTCTCCACCACAAAAGTGACTTTTCCCCTTCTTTCCATACTGTGCTCTTTGGAAGGAAGCCACTGTGCACAGCTGCGCATAAGGAGCAGTTATGTTCCCCCTCTTTTAAGGCGGAATATCTACCATAATATATTTGGAATTCTTCTGCACAGGAGATTGGTCTCTTCCTGCCCATTTATTAATTTATTCAATCATTTACATCAACTTAGACTCATGAATATTTATTTTATACTTTGGATTATGATTCAAACCATCTTTATTTTATGGCTCAAATGGTTCCAGCTTTGACCATTGGAAGCCCTTGTGTACTGTTGACTGGCATTCTCCATCAAGCACTTCCTTAGTTTCGGGCACTGTATGATTTTCCTTAGTTTCGGGCACTGTAAGATTTTCCAGGCTCATCTTCTATATTTCCTTTTCCAATCCTGATTTCAGCTGTTTCTCCAAGGACTCCTGATTTCTTTTACTGAAAATGGTATTAGAAACCAAAATTTGGTCACTAGGTGTGCTTATTGCTACTGGAGTGTCATTTGTTTTAGGCCCTCTCAGCTGACAGAGCAAGGAAATACATGTGTACGTATTAACCCATGTATATATGCATATCTACAAATATTTCTACATATAGTCATGCACTGTTTAATGATGGGGAGGTGCATCATTAGGTGATTTCATTACGTAAACTTCATACAGTGCACTTACACAAGCCTAGATGGTATAGCCAACTACACACTTATATGGTGTTGGAGATACCTGTGGACACCTATGTAGAAATATCCAACAGGAAACTGAATAAATGAGTTTCTGAGTAACAATATTAGATACATTAATTTAGGTTTATACCACATGCAGGTGATGGTTATAAATGGTTGTAGAGGAGAGCAGTCCCAAAGGTTATGTAGAGTGAAGCAGAATCCTGGGTACCAGTAGCATTTAAGAAAAGCTTATGAAGGAAATGAGGAATGAAGGATAAAAGGAAAATAAGAGAAAAGTTTGTCTCTCAAGACCTAGAGGGGAGAGAAGGATGGAGTGGGATGATTAGTAATCACAGACACAGGCAAGAGTCCAAAAACCATGAGAATCAAAGAGTAATAATTGAATTTGCTAGTAAAGAAATGATTTAAGGAGTTTCCTGAGGTGCTTGAAGTCAAGTATAGGAAGCAACTGTTTAAGGACTGAATCGTACTTTGCAAGAAGAACTTTAAGAAAAGAGAGAAATTTAGACTTCTGCGTCTGTTTCTTTATTCTAGAAGTAGCTTTTGGAGGTAGCGCACGGCTTAGTGTGATCTTTGTCAGTTTCCACCATGGCATACCATGGCCAGCACCAAAAAGTGCAGAAGGTGATTGCGCGGCCACCAATATGATCTTCAGATACTTACAAAATAGATCTTGGATTCAGGAGTGGCTTTATGAGCAAGTGAATACGCAGTCAGAGGTCTGTATCATTGGTTTTGATGAGTACATGAATCTCGTATTAGATGATGCAGAAGAGATTCATTCTAAAACAAAGTCAAGAAAACAACCAGGTCAGATCACGCTAAAAGGAGTAATATTGCCCTGCTCCAAAGTGTCCCCAACTAGAAATGACTAATGAAGTGAAAAATTGTTGCGAGGCAGTGCAGTTTTGGTTTCTTAGGTGTGTTTTGTTGGGAATATAGTTCTTAAACATTTATTCATATTGCTTTGATTATCCTTATATTATTACCAGATGACAATAAATGCTATGGGATTGTTTTTATTTAAAAATTCACATTGTCTCTAAGAAAAAAGGAGAGAGAAATTTAAGTGTGGATAGAAAATGCAAGTTAAGGTCAAGGAAAGTGTTTTAATGAGATGAGAGAGAGGAGAGTCCTTACAGTGTTTATTGGTCAGAAAAAAGAGCCAGTACAGAGGGAGGGATGGTGAAAACACTGGAAGGGGGAGGAGAACAAGAAATAATTTCCAGTTAACATGTTCCTCTGCTTTTCTATTTAGCTTTGTCACTAAATTAGAAATGCATTATCACTAAGTAATTATTTTATCTTTTGCCCCACTTTCTGTACCTTGTTAGTCTCTCAACCTTCCTGAGATTATAATCCTCCAGAAATTGGGAATTATGTCTTTTTAAATATTTTTCTAGCATTTAACACAATATGTATCACATAATAGCCTTTTAATAAGTATGTGAATGAATGGGTAAATGAATGAACAAACTTCCAAGGAGTTGGTAAAGATAGACATGTCAGAGCACTGAGCTCTAAGCCATAAAAGGAACATACAGGGACAGAGGGGTTAAAGGACATCCAGGGAAAGTTTGTCTCTCACAAACCAGAAGAGTAAGAAGGACAGAGGGGAGTGATCAGTGACAGATACAGCAAGAAGTCCTCTTCCATGATTTAAAAATGTTCTGCAATCCCTGAAACATGGACCATGGCCTTCATTTTGCCTTTTAAAAAGAAATGCTGAAAGAAGTAATTTGGAACACACAGAAATTTATGGGACTTTTCCATAACCAAAAACAACTGCTTTATATCATACTACATAATAACAGAAAAATTAATGGTGTGGGCAATTAATGTGAGGTACACAGAATAAGCAAATATGTACAAAATATTCATAATGCGACATACCACACCTACCCACAATAGAACAATCTTAAACTATTTAAGACAATTCGCTCAGCATTTTAGAAGAAAATTGACTAAGGAAGAAATATAGATTATCTTTTATTCAATTTGCATGGAGTATTACTAGTAGAAATAACATTTTTTAAAAAAATACCTCAAAACAGCCCAAACTTGTCACCATAAAAATTTATCATAGACGAAGTAGCTCTGGTTCATAAAATTGATATAAAAATTGACCCAGGAAAAAAATAATCTCATTAAAAATATTCAGTAAGAGGTGAAACTGACAGTGGCTCACAATATACACAGTAAAACTTGCTATTGATTAAAAATTGAAAAACTTCTTAGTAAAATGTACACCTTTAAAACTGATCCAAAAAAATTAGACTTGGTAGAAGTGATGACCACAGAAACTCTTGATGGAGGACATGGACCAAAAAAAAAAACAAAACCCATGAATTGGTATCAAATCTCTATTATAAAATTTATATAGAAAATAATCAGAACCAGCGGTGACAATTTTAGTACAATAACCATGAAAATGCAAAGATTGGGGAAGAGTTTTACTGAGATATGTGGAAAATTAATCAAGAAATTGTCTTCATGGAATTAGCTTTAGCTAATTAGCTTTTATGAAAATTCATCCATATTGAGATATTTCTGATTAAAATGTATAAAATCACAACATTATAGGATAAAAAAATAAGTGGAGCCAAAATGCCTTTGATCTTTGAACTCCCATGGGACTCTTTAATAGTGAAAGAGAACTCGATTATACAGAGATGGCCACTGACAATCTAGTCCCCAACGGTGGCCAAGAATGCCTGAGTGATGGGGAAAAGTGGCTCCCTTCCTAGGAGGTGCTGGCTCTTGATAAATCCTTCATTTATTCATTTCTTTGTTTCTCACCATTTTGTCCAAAATAAGAATGTAAGGCAGTTAAAAAAAATACAACACAAAATTTTGAATACATGAGTGAAGAAATCCTAGTTTTGAGAACTAGTCTGATTTACTGATCTAGCAACATGTCAGGAGTTCATGGCAGCAATTTCTTCTCCTATGCCTCTGGAATGCTCTTAATAGTGCTTTCTGGGAATGAAATATTGAAAATACTTCTTTGGAACTTCTTCCCAAACTTATCAGTTCTAACCTGTATTTGAACCATTCAATTCACTGCTCTAATTTAGTCATTTTGAAGGAAATATCTTGCTACACATTTTATTTTGGTCTGCTCTCATTTTTTCGCCTCTCTGTTTCGGGTAAAAGTCCTTGACAGACGTCATCCCTGCCCTAGAGATGTTGTAAGCCTGGAATGTTTCTTGCTTTTGGATTGACTATTTCATCAAGTGCCTGGACCAAGCACTCGGTCCAATAGGATCCAAGTAACCAGAGATGTTTCTAAAATGTTTAACAAACAATTAAAGGAACAAAAATGGTAAAAGATATGGTTAATATGGCTAATGAGGGAAACAAACATTGATACCTTTCCTATTTTTAAAAAACCCACTTTAAAAGAGAGGCAGCTACAGAAGTGGGATAACAATTAGTACAGCGTTGAAGACAGAAACCTGACCCCGCAGATGAGTTGCACCGCCTGCCTGGTGCCGCCCCCCTTGGTGCTGTGGTCTGTGCCTCAGGACACACAGAAAACATCAGCCTCCACTCTCAGGGCCAACACCGATCTCCTGTCACCTCCTCCATTGTATCTTAAACATGAGAGCAAGAAACATACTGGACACAAATATGTCACAGTGTGGGGTGATTACAGAGCTTTAAAAAAGTACTGATTACTGTTTGAGTTAAACAACCTCATTGATAGATGCCCTTAATTGAGATTTCCTCTTTAGAAATAGTGTAAAACCGACTTTTCCAACAGTTGATATTTGCACTTCTACTCTGTGCTCAACTCTGCGCTGGGTATACAGGGATGAGCAAAGGGACAAGGACTCTTCCCTCCTGAGTATATGTCATAATGAGAGACAAGGAGAACGTTAAAAAAGAGTCAAAAAGATAGAGAATTACCAATTGTGGTATTACAGAAAAAGGCTAGAGAAAGAAGAGGGCGTGGTGGGATAAGACACAGGTAGTGAGAAAAGGCTCTCAGGCTAAGTATCATTTAAGATGAAATCAGATGCATGAGAGCCAACCAGCGAGAGCCAGCGTGGGAGAACGCTTTCCAGGCAGTGGGAACCGCATGTGCAGAAATGCGGGCCGGCGGGCCTGCTGGTCACAGAAGCGGCAGGGACGGCAGGGAGGTCATGCAGAACCCGGCGCCTCACTCTGGCTGCTGGGTGGAAATCAGGTTGAGAGAGGACGCCGACAAAGTGGGCACCAGTCCAGGCATCAGTGCAACATTAACAACGACTATGGAATGTACTGAAGGCCAGTGGACTGGATACTTAAAAATGGTTAAAATGGTAAATTTTATGTTATGTGTATCTTACCATAATAAAAAAAAATGAGCATGGACAGGAAACAGCATCCCCTAAACAGGTATGATCATGAATATTGTCCTTTTTCATCTCAGACCAACAGGCGCCCCAGGGGGCACAGAGCAGTACAACGTGGGAATGGTCGGCACGCACGGGCTGGAGACCTCGCACGCAGACACGTTCAGCGGCAGTATTTCAAGAGAAGGAACCTTGATGATAAGAGAGGTAAGTTGGTATAAAAACTGCGAATGGGGAAGTGCATTTCTTAATTGGTTTTTATATTAGAGCTTTCATAAAGAATGCTTACGGCATGTATTTTAAGTATGGGAGGTGGGGGCTTGTCTTTCTAAATGGTTGAGTGATTTTAATTGTCCACCACCTTCTTTCCTGTATCCCGCTAAGCCTTTGTAGTGTGACTTAATTCCATTAGTCCAAATTCCTTAGCAGGAGCTATGCAAATAGGAATATAGAATTTGAGCCCGAGGACATAAAACTGGCAAACCCAGACAGATGTTTCTCTCTGAACAGCATCCTTGGCCTTGTTATACCTCTTCCCCTCATACTTTTATCCTTCTGGATTTCATGTAGAAAATGCTCAGTAGTTCCAAGGACATCTTTCCTAGTTAAATCAACATTCAAAAGACTATTAAGCTATAGTGGTGAAAGAACAATGTATGCACCTTGGCACACTGAGTGATTTTTTTTTTAACTCTGGGAGCATCATTTCATTTGGGCCAGGGGCCCCCATGTTTCCTTTCACCTGTCGCTTCGCCGTGCAGAATCTTCCTGTTGTATCTGTGCCAGCCAGAAGGGCCTTGACAAATTATAATTCCTCTTTTCTTCTTTTTCACATTATCATCACCATGCAAGTTTGACAGCAGGTCTTTACTTGGAAGGAAAGTAATGGCTGATGACATTGGGCAAAAGTTACTTGACCTCTCCGTGCATCTGTTTTATCATCTATAACTTTTCATAAATAATAGTATGTGACTTATAACATGATTGGGAGGATTAAATGAGTTAAGACATGTAAGCAGTCAATATACGCTAACTACTTTATTTTATTTCATTCTCTCCATAGAGTTGAGCTCTCCTTTTATATTTTATTACTCCCCACTCCTTTCTCTGAAACCTAAACATTTATCATCTGTCATTCTCCCTCCTCATCCAGGACAGATTGCCTAATAGCAGGCTTTGTTCTCCGAAAAGTCAGGGTCATCTCACTTTTGTAAGAAAGGACCTGTAGTTTTGAGATGAATAAAGCCATTGAAGGAATCATTGGCAGCAGGGCTAACACTGGAAGAGTGGCTCGCAAAGCAACTGGTTAGCATTTCATTTAATGGCCCTGCTGAATCTTTTAAGCAGGCTTTAAAGAGCCCTCGTGTAAGCCTGAAGTGAAAAATGAACCTGGCTGTTGGCGTTGATATTGGACAGTGTTGGTATATAAACCTCCCAGTGTGGGGAATAGATCATTTCAACGCTGTGTGGAGGGTTCTATCGCTGTGGCTTGCCACCTGGGAAAACGTGGGAAAATGTTCTGGAGTGAGTTATTCCCTGACCCCAAATAAAAGGATCCTGATTTCTAACATGGTTTAAAATTTGCTTGAATCTTTACAACAGAGTCAATACCTTGAAGTAGATGTGATATTGTAGCCACATTTTCAGTTCAGTTGGCAGCCACATCCAAATGGCTTCATGTTATTTAAAGCACTCCAATATTCTAAGATCACAATCAATCACTTTGAAAATAGGATTCACCAGTATCTTACATGAATTTGATCTGTGGGGGGCTCCTAAATCTTTTTATCCTCTCAGTTTTTGTTTTTTTTTTACTTTTTATTTATTGATTTTAGAGAGAAAGAGAGGAAGGGAGCAAGGAAGAGAGAGAGAGAAAATGAGAGGGAGAAACATCAATTTGTTGTTCCGCTTTTCTACCTTCCCCAAACGTGGACTTTCAAAGTAGCCAACCTTGAATTGAAATTCATTAAAAGCGCATATGAGGTCTGCCCAGAAAGTATACAGCCATGTACTGTGAAAAATAAAGACATTTCTTGAAGAAACAAGATACAAGAAACATTGTACACAGGACAATGATGCCTCAGTCCTCTTCAAAGTAGGCACCTTGGGACCTCACACAGTTCTCCCAATTGCCATCAGCTGCCCCATCATATTTTCCTGAATTTCACTGATGGTCTGAAAGCTCTTCCCTTTCAAAGGTAATTGTAATTTTGGGAACAGCCAGAGGTCACAGGTCACCAAATCTGAGCTGTAGCGAGGCTGAGTCACCTGGGTGATTTGATGTTTTGCCAAAAAACTGTACGCAACGTGAGGCATAAGCAGGTACGTTGTCATGATAAAGCTGCCAGTCACCAGTTGCCCATAGCTGCAGCCCTCCGAATCATCCAAATATAGTTTATGTGGAGGTATGTTCAAGCTTAATGCAAAATTTGATGCAGATTCGTGGTTCTATTTGCTCAGTTATTTTGAATGTGACAGCCACACAGCACACATGATCATTCAACAATGCCTACAGCCCCCACCGACTAGTCCGGTGAAGTCGTCATTGTTCTCACATGTGCATGCCAGTCCTCCCTTCTTGGCTGCCAGGTTATATCTGTGGCACGCAAACCATTCTCATTATCTTAACAATGGTTGACTTTTTCCAGATAGATCTCATATATTAAAAAAATAAATGCAAATTAAAGTATGTCCCTGACAATAAATAAGAAAATAAAATAAAAACTTATTATTATAATAGAACTTAGTTTAGAAGGTACTATTAGTTTAGTCCCTAAGATGAGCATCAAGGAGTACTTGCCCAGCTCATCCTTCTTTGGGAGTGGACTAGATGGTTCTATAGTAACGTACTGCCTCCCCTTCCCATGATCTTGTCAGATGCACAAAGTAGCCCTTCTAGTGCACTCCCTGGCCCCTATGCTTCTATCTTCACTATCCTACAGTACCCCCCAACCCAGACCTTTCTTTACTCCAATTCTAGAGCACACCACACTAGCTGTTAGCTGCCTTTTAGTCCATAGGACCCATTTGCTGGAAGAACTATTCTCCCTTCCTCACCGCTGCCCATCCTTCACCTGGCAGCCCCGTGTGGGTCTGGCTCAGCCTCCCTTTCGTCCTTGGAGCCTTCCTGGGACTTCATGGGCCTCTGTCCATAGTACCTTCCTTACTGACCAACTGACGCCTCTCCAGGGCCTGTCCACCCCAGTGGACCAGAACAATAGCTTACCACCATGCAGCCTCTGTTGGTTCCAAGTAATAGGAAAAAGAACCCGTAAAACAGCTTAAGGAAAAAAAGCGGAGTAGGTATCAGAAATGGGGAATAAAGATTCAGAGGTGTTTCATTAGGATACCGAAGACAGAGAAGGGGTTGGGGCCCCATTCAGGGCTATGCAGACACTAAAAAGCGGCCAGGAGCGCAGGCAGCTTCTCCTGTGCACATCTGGCTCCCTTGCTGCCTCCCCCACACGTCCCCTTTGTTGTTCTCTCTCCACAGACCAGCTTTCTCTTCCTCCACGGGCATGTGCTCTCATCCCGCTGATCTCTCATTGCAAGATAGTCGCCCCATCCCAGTTCAGCTGTCCAGCAGAGAATGACCAACATTTTTCAGGCCTAATAGTAAATTCCAGGGGGAACCTGATCCTCCTTGGCTCAGGTGTCCACTCCTGGTCCAATCTGCCATGGCCAGGAGCAGAGCCACCGGGCACAGCAGCCACCGAGAGTACCTGGGCTCTGTCACCAGGCAGCCTCGGTTCAAACTCTGATTTCACCACTTACAAACCTGTGTCAGTCAGGGCATGTTCATAGAATTTTTTACATTGAAGTTTTCCATCTATAAAATGAGAAGCTAACCCTTGGTGTTATTGGGAGGATATCAACATAAATTGTTGAGCGTGGTCCCAGGTATATATTGGAACATCTTAGTGCCCACTCTCATGGAAATGGTGAAGGCACGAAAATTATAGAGATTTGAGGGGTTCTGTTAATAAGGTGCTAGGGGGTAGGGCGGTTTTTACTTATTTTTGCATCCCCAGCACAATGCCTGGCACACAGAAGACATTTAATTCTAAGAAGGTACTTGTTGAATGAACAAAAGGATGATAACTCAGAGGTGGGAAGATTCAGGGGTCATTGCTGGGTTCCTTCAAGCTTCTCCCTGTCTGGGCCATCCCCCTTCCTGAGCCTCTTCAGGCCTTTGAGAACCGCTGTGTCTGCATCAGTGTTTGGCGTGTGGCAGAATGCTGCCGATAGAAGAGAGACCACAAAACTCTATAAAGAGAGAATGTGTGATTTATGCTCCTGGAAAGTTGGGGGAGATGTTAAAAAGTTTTTCAGTATTTGAATAGAAGTTAGAAAAATGGAGAAACTGCTCAGGGCACATAAGAGAGGGACAATAAGATAAATTAGCGTGGAACCCCCAGTATATCATCAGGAAATGTAATGTTCAGGTGAGCCCTGTGGCAAAATGAATCCAGAAAAATGCCCCTCTCTGGGACACGTCATAGGCCAGAAGCATGTTGCCACAAAATGTGGAGGTCACTAAGGCTTTTCAGTTACTGCTCAAGCTTCCTGGTAACATCAATTACATGCACCCCTTCAGGAACTTGGGAGCCTGTTTGTCTTGCCAAAAAAATAAATAAATAAAGTGCCTCCTTTCCCTTCCAGCTAGAGGCAGGTGCAGAACTGGAATTGCAAAAACAGGGCAGTTTCTGGAAAGATGAAGCCAGTCTGGTGAGGTGGTCACAGAAACAGCACGAACCCTGGCCCATACCAGCCGGCCCCAGACAAGGCAGGGAGTGCGTCGACCTGGTTCCTGGCTGATTGCTGCGTGTTCAGCAAAATGCCTTACATTTAGCATGTACTCAAAAATGTTGGGTAAATGAAAGAAAGAAAAGGCAAGGAAGGGAATTGTTGCTTAATCTGGACTGCTCTAAGAGCCCTCAGTGAGCTAGTCCCATGAGTGTTAAACCAAAAAGCTCAGTACCAGCCAGGGCCAGTGTGGTGGGCACTGGCTTTTAGGGAGCAGAGTTGTCTTTTGACACCCTGTATTTTGTCCCTGGGATTTTAGGAAGGAGGCTTTGCTCTACCAAGCAATGATTTACAGTTTGTTGGGTCAGGCAATTCTATCGATAAAAATGTTAGAGCATGCCACAAAATTCAGTGTATTTGTTTACAAATCATACATTCGTCCTACTGCACCAACATATTATATACATTATAAAATACCTTTAAAGAGCACTAAAAAGGGATATCCTAAACGGCATTTCAGATGTTTTACTAGTCACGATGGCTTCATTTTTTTTTAACTGGGTACTATCTCAAGGCACCATAGATGCTTCTGAGAAATTCAGTATTAGTGGCAGTAGATGTAAATCCATATCTTCAAATAATCTTTGGATCATCACCATGGGTTTTTTTGGGGGGGAGGGGAGGGTTGGTGGGTTTTCTTTTTTGTGTGCCGTAATTCCTGTCAGATCTAATTAATCATTATTTCAACTCCTTGACTGCCAGAGAACCCTGTGAGTTGAGTAGTGTCCTACATTTTCTTGGTGCAGACATGTGCATGGATTATCAGTATTATCTCATCCCACCGCTTCTTTTCAGCAATACTGTAGGGTATGTATCTGCTCTGTGGATTTGTGTCATTGTAACCTAATAACATGATCCCCAGATTCCATCAACTGATGTGTGTGCACAGGAACACACACACAAATACTTGTGAGTGCAGGCCCCACCCAGCCCCTCCACCTGCACCGTTCCTGTCTTCCCACAGTGAGCCCCCACATTCTCTGTGACCCCTGACTGCCCCTCCTACGGCAGCATAATACCTCAGGGTCAGTCCATATACTAAATATTAGCGAAGCTGAACTTCTTTCTTATTTTCTTAGGTAAAATAGAAATATAAATGGAGTCTTCCCACACTCTAGTAGGTGGATTTGGAGACGACTTCGCCTGTGCAGTGTGAGGGGTGATGTCACCCTCTAGCCTTTGCTTCCCCCTCTAATGCCCCCATGTGCTGTGCCCCCTCAGACATCTGGAGAGAAGAAGCGATCTGGCCACAGTGACAGCAATGGCTTCGCCGGCCACATCAACCTCCCAGACCTGGTGCAGCAGAGTCATTCCCCAGCAGGGACCCCGACCGAGGGCCTGGGACGTGTCTCCACCCATTCCCAGGAAATGGACGCTGGGACTGAAGTAGGTGCTGGGCAGCAGCCATGATGGCTCTGTTCTCCTTCGGGGTGTTCTGAAATCCTGCTCTCTTCAAGAATGGGTCTTTGCCAAACTCCCAGAAATGTGTTCGGTTGGTTTCTACTACATAGGTACTTATGCATGTCCTCAGCTAGAGGAAACCATAGAAGCAGAGCAATGAAAAGTTTTCAGGTATCACCTGGACCAATACCTGGTTGTACAGGGGAGGTTCACAGAGATTAAGAGCCCTGCCCAAGGCACATAGCTGGTTCGTGACAGTGCTAGGACCACTACTGGGACCTCCCATCTGCCAGGCCAGTGATATGGACTTCAACCTATAGAGATTCCAAGGCCAATAGTTGAGGTTAATGTTGTGCACACACTAGTTTCTTGCGATACATACTTTGGATTCTAAAGTTGTAGAATAAATAAGCTTTTTTTCACCTGAAGAAAAAGAACACAGTGTCATATTCACAGGAGTTTTCTAAAGATCAAAGGGCAGCATGGATGTGAAAGTACTCAATTTGGGAGGGTGAGTTCTACCTCATAGAGGATAAAGTGGTCTTGATTTTATAAGGTGGAAGGGAAAGCTTGACTTAGCTCACATGGGATCTTTGTGATTTTCTTTTTATGTGTTTAGGGATCTTGAGATGTTGGTTATATTTTTAAATAAAACCTAAAAATAAAACTAAAAAATAGTTAAAGACATTTATACAAAAAAAAAAAAAGAGGTGCTTCTTATGTTGAATGCAGGCCTAGTTGTGATATTAAAAGAACTTAAAAGAGTAGAAGGAATGGAGATGACAGACAAAATGGAGAGATGGTTGTTGAAGCTCCTTTCACAAAACTCAAACGTGCAATACCGTGACATGAAGCCCAATATTTGAGTTTACTCTTCCATAGCCTACTTCCGACTTCATGCCTTCATGGTGCTTCCCAAGCCCTTCAGATTTATCTTTTAAGTAAGTCCTCCGGGTACATTGCCTGCAAACCTAGAATTTTCATGACATCCCCAAATAAGGCATGTGAATGTAAGTATCCTTTTAGGGGAACTATCATGCTAAGGAAAAAGTCTTTAATTCCTGGATGAAATTGCCCCTGAACTAAAGAGTTCAAGGCTTCTTGAACGAACACCAATCCCCTTGCATCGCGAGGCCAGTGCAGAAGGGCCTACGCCCCCAAGAGAGAACCTTGGGGTGACCACGTGTGCCAGACAAGTTCCCCTGTGAGGACATGCTTACTTAGTTTATTGCCAACTGTGTCAGCTTTTCTTAATAACATTTGGTCAATATGAGGTGGTTTTTACTTCGAGGGAGAGATAAGCTCTGTCACCAGTCATCTTACCAGAAGTTAAGGGGCCACATACAGTCCAAAATATAATTTATTCACTGTACCTCTTGTCGCCTGATAATGAAGCCCTGCAAAGGCACAATGGCTAGTGAGTGACAAATACCAGGAGGAGCTGGGGCGAGAGGCATGCACCTTGACCAGGGGTTTAGAGTGCGAACATCTGGACAGACTGAAGAGTCTATAATTATTTTAAAGCCCAAACAAAGTATTGTTAGCATTATTTGTTGCTGCAGTATTTATTTATCTGCTCTTCTTAATCTTCCTGCTTATTGACTAGTATGGCATGGGGAGCAGCACTAAAGCATCCTTCACCCCCTTTGTGGACCCCAGAGTGTACCAGACATCTCCCACTGATGAAGATGAAGAGGATGAAGAATCATCAGCCACGGGTAAGCTAGATGGCCCCAGGGTTTTAGAAACAGCTTGGCTTTCCTTTCTGGTATCACCTGATAAAAAAATTAATCGTTAATTAGGTCAGTAGTTCAGCCATTTACTCCTTAGGCCCTATCTTAAAGGGAAGACTTTTATTTTTAATTATTATTTTTGTAGAATTCCTAAAACAAATTTCTTTCTTTCCTTTTATTTTTTATTTCTTTAATTTTGCTTCTGGTAGGAACCCAAAGGTATCCAGGGGCCCTAGGAAAAGCCGTTCATCAGAGATCTCCAAACTTAGCACATATTTCTCAAAAGCAATTTCTGGGTACAATGCCGTGCACACAGTAGACACTTAATAAGTGCGTGTTGAGTTGTGTTGAGTTCTAGGTGTGTGCTTCCTACTGCAAAAGTCTGGCTGCTTTCGAGGGGAGTCTTGCTTTCTAGACTTCTGCAACTCACTAATCATCAGACTCAACTTAGGCCAGTTTGTCGGTTGATGACATGGAATTTCAAAAAGTAACTCTTTCCTGCATATATTATAGATTAGGGTGGTGTATTTAATTTCGTGAGATAATTATCAATTTCCTAAGCTATTCAAGTGGTGTTCATAAGCCTATTTTACTAATGGATAAAATACTGCTTCCATGAATGACTTAGACTTTATTCTACTAAAAAAAAATGTAAAATATGTATAGTTTCAGAGTTTCTTTGCTTTTGCTCTAATGCACACTAAACAAGAAGAAATCATTGTGTTTTGAAGCCCTTTCTCCATAACTCCATTGGTTACTTTTTTAAGATGCCGCTGACTTCTCTGATTCTTTTTCTCAAAGCTCTGTTTACTAGCGAACTTCTTAGGCAAGAACAAGCCAAACTCAATGAAGCAAGAAAGATTTCAGTGGTAAACGTAAACCCAACCAATATTCGGCCTCACAGTGACACTCCGGAAATCAGAAAATACAAGAAACGATTCAATTCAGAAATACTTTGTGCAGCTCTGTGGGGTAAGTTGGTGCTCTCTACCACTTGTTAATGAATTGACCCTCAAACATTTAAAGCCTCTGGATCTTGTCATCAGAGGAGCACTGCTGGAATCATGGATGTCAGTGACTGGACTTGGGACTATCTTGACCTCAGAAGAGATCAAGAGCAATTTTATATGTAGCAAGAACTGATACCCTAATTCCCAGAATCACAAAATGAGATTCAGAACCATTTTACATAAGTGATGGGCTAAAACCAACAACAGACCTAGCTACCACCAATGTGGCCAGCACTGTGTAATGTGCCCCACATTCTGTGATCCCTACAACATCTCACAAGGGAAACAATGGCATTGAGTACTGCTATTTCACAGCTGAAAAACTAGCCCAGCATATTTTAGTGAATTGCCGAAGGCTACTAGTAGTAGTGAGATAAAACTTTTAAAGAAAAATAGATGATGAACCTTCCCTTTTAGTTCAAGACATCAACCTGTAGTTCTCGTGGAAAAGATCTGCTGGTTTTAGCTGAACTCAAACTCAGTGTAGGCGCGATGAGATCCTATCAAAGTCCTGGTTGGCATTACTATAAATGGTATGGACAAATCCATGAAAGACATGGCCCATCTCTGTACCCATCTAAAGTACCAGGCCTGGTTTGCACACCACAACTTTATAAAGACAAAGACATTTCAGATGTTAGTGGTAAAGAGTGCAAAGCCCAAAAACCATTTCACGAGAGGTATGATGGAGAGCAGTAAGGCTCTGTCCTCTGAGAAGAGACAGCAAACAACAAGCTAGGCATGTTTCATATTGAATATGTAGATGAAAGAGCAGACATTGATGTTCCTCGGAAGATAGACATGCAACAAGCTAGAGAAGCTGGAAAGTTACCTGTTCATGAATATGGTATATTACAGAGTGGACCTCTCAGTACATATGTGTGTGTGTTGTGTGTTGGGACTGGGGGGACAGTGATTTGCCTAGGGATGAATTTTTGGTATTGTGGCTATCCCGACAAGACTGCTTACCTGCCAGAGCTTTCTAATAGGGATTACTTTATGGAAGGTGGGCTGGACTAGATTTAGATGCCTAAGAAGCTCCTTATAGTCAATATTTCTGTGATTCTCAGGCTATTATCACCTTTGCTTGAATTATTTTGTCATATCCTAACAGGGAGCAGAACCTTAAGACATAAGTTAAGTTGTAGTGTGAGGAAGAGGAAGGCTTTTTACTTCCAGGGGGCGTATGGAAATGGGGCAGCCTGTTGTATGTTGAAGGTGAATAGGTTACAAATCACTGTATGAATAGGGTGGGTGGGGGTGAGCCTTGGGGAAGTCTCAATGTGGGACTTCAAGAGCTAAGAAAGGTGTGGGAATTACAGGGAAGGCACAAAGGCAAATTGTGAGTGTCACAGCTGTGCCTAAGGCTCCTCTGGAGAAAGACTTTTTATACTAGGTAGTAAATGGCTAGATGTAATAAATGCTGCTACCACTTCATAAATTAAAGCTAATTTCATTACCAAAAGACAGTGATTTAATTACTCTGTCAGAGCTTCTACTTTTGTACTCCCAACTCTAATACCAACTTGCCCATGAGTTTATATGTACAAGGCACAGTTTCTTAGGTTCTACAGGGACCCCAGATGCAGAAGGTTAAAGCCCATATAAAGTCAGTCTTGAGGTGCTTCTTAAATTTGCAGGTGTAAACCTCCTGGTGGGAACTGAAAATGGCCTGATGCTTTTGGACCGAAGTGGGCAAGGCAAAGTCTATAATCTGATCAATCGGAGACGATTTCAGCAGATGGATGTGCTTGAGGGGCTGAATGTCCTCGTGACAATATCAGGTATGTTACTGGGATGACCAAGGCCGCCAGCTCTACACTGGTGGGAAAGGTGATCACCTCATTTCTGAGGAAACAGCAAGTTCTGTGCCCCCGGCCCCGACCCCCAGCTAACAAGGGACTCAGTAAATTACAGCAGTAGAGCCAGAATGAGATCACCTGCATTTTGTAACTCTGGAAATTCTGACCTCCAAAGGTAAATCTCTCTTACCTCTGCTTGAAATCTGAATTAGGCAGGGACATACCACAAAGGCTGCATCCCCATGGGCCTTTAACCATGGCCAGGACTCAGCAAGGATGTTTTTAAGGTGTCTGCACTCCAGTCGTTGCTGTCTACCCTCAGAGGGAGAAGATCAGAATGCAGGCTTCTGGCAGTGGGAAATTTTGTAAGCAGAAAGTTCTCTGGTCCCTTATCTCACAAGAACTACTCTAGCTTAGAGTCCACTGCTATTTTAGCAAGCACAGCTGGCCCACTGGGTGACTGAGTCCACAAAGAGATCTGATTGTGGGAACCATTACTGCTATGCTCTGCGGCTTTCTGGTTCCCAAAAAGAGCTTTAAAAAAGATGGAGACAAAAGTGAAGAGATACGGAAAGTCTAGCCTGCACCCAAGACCAGTGGATCAGAATCCCTTGGGCTCAGGCATCCACTGTGTTCATAGCTCCTGAGGTGTTTCCAGTGTGCAGCCAAGTTTGAAACCCATGGCCCTACATGCAGCCATTGTTTTGCAGTAACCATGCAGCACTACTGGGTTGAACCTTGAATAAAATTTAACTCTTCAGCTGTACTTCTTTTTTGAAAAAAATTCCTTCACACGATGCCACAGCTCGCCCTTTCTTTTACCTTTCCACCAAATGCTCAGAGTTTCATTTCTTTTTATTCTCCCCACATAATGGTTAACCAAGGAAATTCTTCTGATGTTATCATTTGAGTTTAATTCAGTGTAGTCCTTTGTTCTTGTTCATTGCTTTCTGGATTGCTGCACTACCAAGTCAAATTTAAAAGCATGCCTCTGCTAGGCACCTACCAAAAGTGGAAATGATACCAGAAAATTCACATCCAGGCTCCATTATGTTGTGAGTGACACACTCTCATTTTTTAAAAGTATAAGCATTTACTCTTCTCATGAGGCATAGGTGGGGAAAGAAGAATATAAAAATAGGAGTAAAAGATTCTTGAATTCCCTTTGGGTCTGTGTTGGCATGGAAAGAGGGAAGCACTGGCTCTCCTCCTCATCCTCGCTTCTGTGATCAATGTGTGTTCTAGGCTTTTGATAACAAGAAGAATAGTAACTGCACAGTGATCCCCTTAATTTAAGTTACAAGTGCACTCTACTGTGAAACCCAGTGTATGATTGCTTTAATGAATTTTCTTCTGGTAAATATGACATCTGTAAGATATAAACCATCTTTTGACACAAAAGAGAAATCAAAGGAAAATAAGTACCCAAGAAGTAAAACCCACAGGCCTAAATTTCTGATCACTTAGGAACAGCCACCCAAGGGACATTTTATCATTGGGAACACACATAATCTCATGGAGTATCTTGAAGTTTGCTCAATGTATACTCTTCAATATTTTTAAGATTATTTTTATCATACTAAAAAGTCTTTATTCCGGGATCACATTACCAAAGGGAACTTCTTAAGTTTTTCCCAAGTATTCATCTATTTTTTTCTTCCCTATTTTTTATCTGGTATTTCTTTCTATGATCTCAGCACCATAATACTTTCAGTGTTATTTTCTAAGCTCAGATTACTTTCATTGAACTTGTTTTTCTTGTTCCCTTACAAATTCTTTTTTTTGCTAATCAGGTAAAGTAAAACTACTACCAACTATCATCTTTATAGTAATAGAGCAGGTAAACAAGAGGCTCCCATTAACATGTGCTGTTAGGTTAGAAGGTGAGGGGAAGGCAGTCACGTGTAAATGTGAGAAAAGGTCCAGTGATCAGCACTCCTTCATGTAATTAGGTCTAGAATATTCTGAAATGCTGATCAACCATCTGTTACAAAATTAGGTCTTACTTAGCATAATAGTCTCCAGTTCCATTCAAGCTGTCACAAAAGGTAGGAATTCCTTCTGTTTTTCTGCTGCATGGCATTCTATTATGTAAATGTACCACAGTTTTTTAATCTATTCATCTATTGTGCTAAGTGAAATAAGCCAGTCAGTGAAAGACAAATACCATATGATCTCACCTATAAGGAGAGTCAAATTAACAAAATAAACTAATGAGCAAAATAGAACCAGAGGCATAGATTCATAGAATAGACTGACAGTGGTAAGAAGGGAGGAGGGAGGTGGGGACTGTTTAAAAGAAGGTGAAGGGATTAGTCAATTAACATATATAAAGAACCCATGGAAATAGACAACAGTGTGTGGATTGACTATAGAAGGGGGCATGGGCTGAGTGGAAGGGGGCAAAGGAGGAAAAAATTGGGACAACTGTAATAGCATAAACAAGAAAACAAAAAAATAAAAAGATTAAGTCTTACTGAGTGCAGCAAACACTACTCTTTGCATTAAAAAGAGAGTAAGAGCAGCATGCTCAAATAAAAAACAACCTGAAGGCAAAGACAAATTATGAAATAGTTATTTGGACTTCCAATCAAGCTGGAGTCATAGATAAACGTGCTTTGCCTCCACACACAACTACAGCAAAAATTACAACTAGACTACAAAACAAATATCACCAGATTCATCTGAAAATTGAGCTGTATGGAAGTTCGACAACCAAGGATTTAAAGAAGCCACATTCACCCAGATGGGTAAGAAGGGTTGAGACACAGAGAGGCACAGAGAGGTGGTGGAATGGGTGGTCCCACATTCATGTGTGGTGGATAAAAATCAGAAGGGATACCATGATAGCAAGTGATCCCTGCCCCAGACCAGACCACCCAGCCCAGGGTTCCAGTACCAGGAAGATAAGTTACCATGATTTATAGCTGTAAAATCCAGTGGGGGTTGAGGCAGCAGAAGAAACTGAGAGATTCTCAAGAGACTCCTCTTAAAGGGCCTACAACAGATGTAGGACTCATGAGACCCACCCCCTCCAGGATTCAGCACCAGGGCAACAGCGGGAAGAGCACAATTGGCATATAGGGAGAAGGAGAGAAAGTACCGTGGATAGCCACAGGGAGAGTGCCAGGAGATAGCTTCCTCCTCGGCAATCTCCAGAGGACAGACAGCAACATTGCCCCTTCTCTAAGCCCTCCCCCACACAGAGCCACAAGGAGTGAAATGGGTTGCCTCGGTCTGGTGATTACCTAAGGCCCCACCCCACACAATTTACAGGTGCCTTTTCTACAGTAGGCCACGCTACTAAGACAGGGAGTCAAAGAAGCTCTACCTAACACATGGAAACAAACACAGGGAGGCTGCCAAATTGAGGAGACAAAGAAATATGTCCCAAATGAAAGAACAGAACAAAACTCCAGGAAAGAACTAAATGAAATGGAGATAAGCACCATTTCAGATGCAGAGTTCAAAACACTGGTTATCAGGATGCTCAAAGAAATCACTGGGCACTGCAACAGCATAAAAAAGACCCACGCAGAAAGGAAGGTTGCATTAAGTGAAATAAAGAAAAATCTACAGAGAAACAATGGTAGAGGTGATGAAGCCCAGAATCAAATCACAATTTGGAACATAAGGAAAAAAAGAGCATCCAATCAGGACAGCAAGAAGAAAAATGAATTCAAAAAAACAAGAATAGAATAAGGAGCCTCTGGAACATCTCCAAACATACTAACGTCCAAATCATGGGCATGCCAGAAGGAGAAGAGGAAGAGCAAGAAGTTGAAAACTTATTTGAAAAAATAATGAAGGATAACTTCCCTAACTTGCTGAAGGAAATAGGCATACAAGTCCAGGAAGCACAGAGAGTCCCAAACAAGCTGGACCTAAAGAGGACCATAGCAAGACACATCATAATTAAAATGCCAAAGATTAAAGATAAAGAGAGAATCTTAAAAGTAGCAAGAGAAAAGCAGAGAGTTGCCTACAAAGGAGTTCCCATAAGACTGTCAACTGATTTCTCAAAAGAAACTTTGCAGGCAAGAAGGGACTGGCAAGGATTATTTGAAGTGAGGAAAAGCAAGGACCTACAACCTAGATTACTCTATCCAGCAAAACTATCATTTAGAATTTATGGGCAGATAAAGTACTTCCCAGACAAAGTAAAACTAAAGGAGTTCATCATTAACAAGCCATTATTATAAGAAAAGTTAAAGGGAACTATATAAGAAAAAGAAAATCAAAACTATGAACATTAAAAAGAAAACAAATTCACAACCATCATCAACTGAATCTAAAAAACAAACTAAGCAAACAAGCAGAACAGGAACAGAATCATGGATGTGGAGATCATTTGGAGGGTTATTAGCTGGGAGGGGGAAGGGGAAGAATGAGGGAAAAGGTGCAGGAAGTACAAATTGGCAGTCACAGAGTAGATAGGGTGTTGTTAAGAACAGTATAGGAAATGGAGTAGCCAAAGAACTTATATGCATGACCTAGGGACATGAACTACAGGAGGGGATTGTTGGAGGGAATGGAGGTACCAGGCAGAGGGGGGGAAGGAGAAAAAATTGGGACAACTTTAATAGCATAATCAATACAATATATTTTTAAAATAAAATAGTTATTTGTCCAAAACAATTAGAGCTGTTTTAATCATAAGATGTTGCAGAGACACCCTTTGACGATGCTAAAGACTCTGGTTAATGTGCCTTCCTACACACACAAACACACACACACACACACACACACACACACACACATAAATGAAAAGAAATGAATAAAATGGAGATGGGGTAGCTTGAGAGAAAAAACTGTCACTGCATCTTGCAATGAAGGCTCTATTATTTCAACAGGAAAGAAGAATAAGCTACGAGTTTACTATCTTTCATGGTTAAGAAACAGAATACTACACAATGACCCAGAAGTGGAAAAGAAACAAGGCTGGATCACCGTTGGGGACTTGGAAGGCTGTATACATTACAAAGTTGGTAAGTCTTAAGACATGCAGCTGTTTTATACTCAATCTGAACTATCCACTTAAGTTTCATTCAGGTTTTTTTTTATCGTATACTGATGATGCATTTCTGACCAAATTAAGACATTGCTGAAACCTTAAATATACTTGCATTGTTAAAAAAACAAAAAACAAAGAAAAAGATGAATGAAATTAAAAGAGTACATTCAGAATTAAGTCCTAGACTCCAGTTTAAATATTTATATCCACTCCTGCCCATTAAAATGACAATGAAGGAATAAAAATACTATAAACCCACAAGGACAATGGGACCAGAAGAGAAATCAGCAAATGAGATGTCAACAAAATTGAAGAAGAGTAGCTGGATGACTAAAAAGAAACCTAGGCAACAAGGAAGTGCTGAATTTAAAGTTTTCAGTGAATAAATTCACCAAAATCAATCCAGTCATTAACAGAATCCAGGGAGGCCCAGGACCTGAGGCCCCAGGCGTATCTGAGGTGGAAACATAGAGTCAAACTGAAAACAGAAGGATTGTTGGCAAGTTAATGAGTAGCGAGTCCTCCAGAAGCCAGTCAGGCAGCCACCGTCCTCAGTTAAAATAGAAGACAAAAGGATGTCACGGCCAATTTGATGATGGGGAATACTCAATTGTGAGGACACACACACACTCCATCCCCTGCTTAGTTCCTAAAATGTGGGAAGCAACGCTTAAACTCCCAAGCAAGAGATTCAGAGATTTGCCTGTAGAGAAACCAAATGACCAGAAAGAAAAGGTGTTTGGGTACTAATATTCGAAATGCCATGAACAAAGTTTGATGTCTTAACTTCTTAATAGTGGAGCCCAGCAGACAGTAAGCCCACCTATTAGACATGGGGAAATCCACTTATAGGTAGGAAACTTAGAAAGGACTTTAGAGGGAACAAGGATAATGAGGAGTGAAAGAAACATTAAAGAAAAGAAACAATAACTTCAGAGAGGTTATAAAAAACTTTTTCATAAAAGAACAGTAAGGGCTTTTAAAACTGTGGAGCAGGGTTGGGGGAAATCATTCAGAAAGCAAAGAAAAAGCCTTGGACATTAAAATATATCAGCAAGCATAAGAATATAATAGCAATGTTAAAAGATAGAGATGAGAAGTCTCCTAGAAAGTAAAATGAAAAAATTTGGAGAGTAAGGGGAAAGTTAAGAAAATAAAAGAATCAGTCCAAGTGGTTCAAAATCTAAGTAACATGAGTTTTAGAAAATAAATGAAAAAGGAAGAAAGTATTAAAGAAAGACTACAAGAAAAATTTTTATAACTAAAGTCTTGAAATCCCAAATTAAAAGAATTTAGTACCCAGAATAGTGGATGAAAAAAAAAAACCACTCACAAAAAGATATATCAACATGATATTTCAGTATCCAGAAAATTAGAAAGTCCTTAAAGCATCCAGACTGTAAGTAAATAAATAAATAAACAAACAAGCAGTTTACCAATAATAGACCCAGAATCAGGTGGCCTTGGACTTACAGCAATACTAGAAAATTAGAAGACAATGGAGAAAGTCTTCAAAATCCTGAGGGAAAAGTTATTTTCACCCAGTATTTTATAATCCACCTGTATTTGCCAGAGCTCTCCAGAAAAACAGGACCAGTAGGATATATGTATGTGTGTATATATCAGCCCAAGCAGAGTAGAGCAATGGAGAGTTCCAGAAGAGGTACGTTCAAGAAAAATAAAACTTTACTAATAGGTGGCCTGTCATGTTTGGTTGTGGTGAAGACATTTATGGCATTAGCAGGTTTACACATGCTTAGAGGTACATATGTAGAAAATAAAGGCAGGAAAACAAAAAGGAAATAAAATTATCATATTCTATGTGCCTCACCTGTGAACAATAATAATTTGAACACAGATCATTGAATTAACCAAAAATTAAAAATATAACTACATTGAAGGTGTGGGAAAGGAAGAAATGTGTGTTTAAGAGAGAGAACGAGAGAGAAGGAGTGGTCATCAGAAACTAAATCCTCTCCATACTACAGAGTCAGTAGATAATATCTACAGCTGAAATAAATCGAGAAATACATTATAAGAATGTTATTAAGAAATATGGAAATCAATTGCTAAAGAAGTAGTTGAAAGTATATTAATAGCAAAATGTGTGAACAGAAGGGACATGTTACAGAAAAAGAGCTCAAAGAGCAAGAATTTGGTGTTATTCTGGGGTGTTCCAATTCTTTAGAACACACAGAATATTCTGTTTGTTCAGATAGTGCATAAAAAAGTAAAAAAATTTTAGAAAGCCCAGTGTACTTCCTTAGTCTGTTCGGGCTGCTATAACAGAATACTACAGACTGGGAGGCTTACAAACAATAAGAATTTATTTCTCACAATTCTGGAGGCTGGGAAGTCCAACCAAGATCAAGTTACTGGCAGATGCACCACCTGCTGGGGGCTCGCCTCCTGGGTCCCAGACCACTGTCTGGTCACTACAACCTCCCATACCAGAAGGGGAGAGGGATGTTTCTAGGGTCTCTTTTATAAGAGCACTAATCCCTTATAAATTTCTAATAATTGCAATTCAAATTTAAATAATAAGGAAACGGAAGCCTTTATGTCCCCACCCATTTGCCAGTTTTTCTACCAGCTCTTGGCTACTTAATTACACGTGGATGAGCAGAAAAGCCAGGCAAGAAACGTTAAGGGATATCCTGTAGATTCTTATTACAATAAATAGTTCGCACCTATACGTAGTGGTTGAAGACAGTCCTAAGCCAGATACATCTTCAGATGAAGAAAAGAGCCTTCAGCATAAAGCAAAAAGCCCCAAGTATTATGCAAATCAGGTACAATAAAGGGAGTTAAATCTGTATCTACAATATAAGAAAATCCCACACCACCAGCATCACCCTCAGCTATGGTTTTCTGTATACGGAATGGGGCAAAAATAGGTTTACAGTTGTGAGTACACGAAACACAGTTTATTCTTGTATTATTCTTCATTAATTATTTATTATTTTCCATACGAACAACTGTGAATCTACTTTTGCCCCACCTTGTATATTTGCATATTATGGCTTATGCATTCATTAATACAAACACTTGAATACATTGATATGCTTTTTTTAACTTATAATTTTTCTATTATAGTTAAATATGAAAGGATCAAATTCTTGGTGATTGCCTTAAAGAATGCAGTGGAGATCTATGCTTGGGCCCCCAAACCATATCATAAGTTCATGGCATTTAAGGTAAGCTGGTCTGTGATTACCTAAAAAGTACTCGTTTTAGTTTGTTTGGGGTTTTTTTTTTTTTTTGGTTTCTACAGGTTAACAAAGTGGTCTGTCTGACACAAAGACTGATACTAATGTTCCTATATAAAATAAACCTCTTTTTAAAGTATAGAAATGCTTAGATTTATTATCCTAAAAGTAAAGACTAAAGATTAATAAACGCTATAAAATAAGTCAAACTAAACTTTGGGTGCACACTCCTCCATTTCAGGTCTACGAATCACCATCGCCGAGTAGAATTTAGCATGAAAGGATTCCCGAGTGAATCATTAACTGTGATCTTAGGCAATGAGACTCATTATACAGCCATCCAACTAGGGCACCCTCTGATATCTCATTTGAAAAAAGCAGACCAACAGCAGCAGTGAATTGCAAGGTTGAACCAACTCTCCAGATCTTGTAATCCCCCTAAGCCTTATGAGGTGAAGTTCCCAAAACTCACTCGATGCTCCAAATCCCCGGTGCTGTTAGGTTTCTCTGAAATGAAGACTGAATTTAGTCATGTCTGAAAATGACTAAATTAGTTTCTCTTCATTCTTCAGTTTTGATGGTGTTTTAATTATTTCAACCTGAGTGTCCACACACCATGGTTAGACTGATCACTCATGAGGTTCAGCAGGAGCGGACAGGGATATGCTAGTCCCCTTGCCCCAGATCATGGACACCGATGCCCAAAAACCAGAAGGACCCAGTACTTGTGGGCATGCCGTTGTTTCCAGAGCTGCATAGTCTGTCCATAGCCAATGTAAATGTATCTGCTGTTCATTCTCCCCCTGCCTGTGTTTTTCTCTTTATATCTCATTGGTTCTCACTTTTCCCCACCTTTTGGCCATTATTCTCGTTGACCCTTTATCTGTTCTCCCCACATGCACCATGTGAGGGCAGGAGCTGCCTTGGGAACATTAGGAGCCCGTCCTCAGGTCTGAATCACCCACTTTTTTCTTATTCCCTTAGCACTAGGGCCTTGTTTGTCATGTGCTCAGGAAGATAGATTCATCGATGGAAATGGGCTCCCCTTCCTAACCCTACTTTTATAGAGAGAAATTTTTGGAATGCGTTAGTAATAGCACTTAATGTATCACTCCCAAAAGCTAAAGTGGTATTGCTGTTCTGCCAAAAGATCTTTCCACAAAAGCTTTTCAATCAAGATCCTATTCCAGTTCTGAAGTTACTGCCATCAGTTTTATAGCCAAAGTGCATGAGAGAGTGTTAAATGCTTTGATCAGCAGATCACAGCTGGCCAGGAAAGAGGAAGGAGCAAAGGCCAGGACTTGAACAAAAAAGATTGGAGCTGGCAGGGGGCCAGGCCCTCCTATACGACAAGGATACGAGGCCAGGGCCTCCCATACTGTGAGAACGGTGTTAGCAATGGATGAGGAGAGAGGGGTCCATTGGGGGCAGTGGCATTATAGTGAGGCACTTCCGGTTTCACAAATTCTCTCCCAGACTTCAAGATCCAATAAAGGGAAATGGTGGCAGAGGAAACAAGAACACTGGATGGCTACTTGTGGCTTTGGCTCTGATTCAAACACGTAGAACCTAGATAAACTTAGGTGGGGCTGTCTTTTTTTTTCTTTTCTAGTTAAATCCAACTAGCCAACTAAGCATAGTTCTCTGAAGATTCAGGCAGGTTGTTGCATGTGTCAGTAGTTTTTTCCTTAGTATTGCTGAGTAGCATCCCAGAGTATGGATGTGCCACAATTTGTTTGACCATTTACCTAACAAAGCATGACGAGTGGGTTTTTTTCTGGATTGGGGGATTTATTCATGTAAAGCTGTTTTAAACATTCATGTAAAAAAAGATGAGTCTTGTGATGTTCTACCGCCACCCCTCCCATTAATCCTGAACAGACTTAGCATAGAGCTGGCCTGGTGGCCCACCCTAGGTGGCCCCTGAAAAGGTAGCAGCCATGCATGGGTCTGGCTCTCACATGTGAGGGGAAAGGCCAGAAATAAGCAGGAAAGAACAGTAATACCCAGGCAAGTTTTTAATATACAATGACAGTATCAAAAATTGACAACTGTGGACCACTTCTCTGCCTTAGAGCACCAGGAGTGGGGAAGGGGACACAAATGGGTACTAGATCCCTTTTCCTAAAGCCAGAATATGAATAGACCTAAAATTGAACGAGAAATTTCCTGGTTTTCTTGGGCTTCTGGCCAAGATGGAGGCATAGGTAAGAAATGCTTTGCTCCCTCACACAACCAAAAGAAGGATAACAACCAATTTAAAAACAAAAAACAGCCAGAACTGCCAGAAAATCAAACTGTATGGAAGTCCAGCAACCAAGGAGGTAAAGAAGAAACATTCATCCAGGCAGGTAGGAGGGGCGGATACCGGAAGCTGGGCAACAAGGATGAGTGACAAGGCACCAGATGGCAGAATGACCAGTCCCACGTTCGAGTGCCAATAAGCCAAGAGGAGCAAGCAGGGAACAAGACAGACTGTGCAACCTAGGGTTCCAGCATGGGAAACTGAAGCCTCAAAACCTCTGGCTGCAAAAACCCATGGGAGTTGCAACAGCGAGAGAAACTCCCAGCTTCACAGGAGAGGCCATTGGAGGGTCCCAAGGGATCCTAGAACATGTACAAGCCCACCCACACGGGAATCAACACCTGAAAGGGCACAATCCACTGTGGGAAGCGAGGGAAGTAACTGAAAGTAGGGCGAGAACCAAGCAAGCAGAAATGTTCCCTCTCTGACCCCTCCCCCCACATACAGCACCACAACACAGCACAATGGGTTGTCCCACCCTGGCAAATACCTAAGGCTCTGCCCCTCACAACATAATAGGTGCTCAGAGACAAAGAAATATGGCTTAAAGTAAAGAACAGATCAGAACTCCAGAAAAAGAACTAAACTACGAGGATATTCCCAACATATCAGATGCAGTTAAAAACACTGGTAATCAGGATGCTCACAGAAATGACCGATATGGACACAAAGTAAAGGAAGAAGTGAAGGCTATACAAAGTGAAATAAAGAAAAATATATAGGAAGCCAATAGTGAACGGAAGGAAACCGGGACTCAAATCAGTGATTTGGAATGGAAGGAAGAAGCAATCATTCAACCGGAACAGAATGAAGAAAAAAGAATTCAAAAAAATGAGGAGAGGCTTAGGAACCTCTGGGACAACTTTAAATGTTCAAACATCAGAATCACAGGGGTGCCAGAAGGATTAGAGGAAGAGCAAGAAATTGAAAATTTATTTGAAAAAATAATGAAGGAAAATTTCCCTAACCTGGCAAAGGAACTAGACATGCAAGTCTGCGAAGCTCAAAGAATCCCAAAGAAGTTGGATCCAAGCAGAAACACACCAAAACACATCATAATTAAATTATCCAAGATTAAAGATAAGGAGAGAATCTTAAAAGCAGCAAGAGAGAAGGAGAGAGTTAACTGCAAAGGAGTTACCATTAAGACTATCAGCTGATTTCTCAAAAGAAAGCTTACAGGCAAGAAGGGGCTGGAAAGAAGTATTCAAAGTCTTGAAAAACAAGGACCTACAACCTAGATAACTGTACCCAACAAAGCTGTCATTTAGAATGGAAGAGCAGATAAAGTGCTTCCCAGATAAGATAAAGTTAAAGGAGTTCATCATCACCAAGCCCTTATTATATGAAATGTTAAAGGGACTTATCTAAGAAGAAGAAGGTCAAAACTGTGAAGAGTAAAATGACAACAAACTTTCAACTAGCAATAACCAATCTTAAAAAAAAAAAAACATAAACAAACTAAGGAAACAATTAGAACAGGAACAGAATCACAGAAATGGAGATCACTTGGAGGGTTATCAGGGAGAGGGAGGGGAGAGAAAGGGGAAAGAAGGTACAGGGAATAAGAAACATAACTGGTAGATACAAAATAGACGGGGGTGGGGGGGGTTAAGAAAAGTATAGGAAATGGAGAAGCCAATAACTTATATGTATGACCCATGAACATAAACTGAGAATGCTGGAGGGAGGGGAGTGCAGGGCAGAGGGGGAGAAAAAAATGGGACAACCGTAATAGCATAATCAATAAAATATACTTAAAAATAAAAAATTTAATTAAAAAATGAAATCTCCTGGTTTTTCTATTTAAGAAAGATATTCAGTTCCACTATGCAATGACTAAAGGAAAAAGTTATTAAGGCGACCTCTTTGAATGATGTATACACTTATGGGGTGATTTTTAAAGTCTTTTGCAGATCTCCAGCACAAGCCACTGCTTGTTGATCTCACAGTAGAAGAAGGACAAAGATTAAAGGTTATTTTTGGTTCACACACTGGTTTCCATGTAATTGATGTTGATTCAGGAAACTCTTATGATATCTACATACCATCTCATGTAAGTTCCTTGAAGCCCATTGGCAAGGCTCTCTACTCAACAACCTGCATGTAAAAAGATTTGCTTTTGTGCATTTTTATAGAAGTCATGCTTTTACTAGTCAGTAAAGTGGGTGGACTTTTGACCTTCACTAAATAGACAATGATTTTAATAAATAAAACATGCAAATTTAACTAGTTTTTATAACTGCTTAGCACTGAATAACACATCATAGCAATTATGTGCCATTTACTAGACATGTTGTTTCATTGAACTTTAGATTAAAATATGAGGGAGGACCCCCCCCAACAAAAGGAATTATCTTCTGAAGGGTGGGACCCTTGTAGTACAGACTTACCCCCATTAGGAGAGTATTCTAGGAACCTGTTTGTACCAGTGTGCCAACTGGTGGTGTTGTGAGAGGCTGCATTCAGCTTTGGTGAATTTTTTTGAAGACTCTGAATGCATTTGCCCATTTCATGATGGGTGATTTATTGATACAAGCGCACCTACCCACACTGTGCTGAGTATTCAGCAGTTTTTTGACCCAAAAGGGCATGACCCCTATGCCCCACCCTCCCTATTCACCTGATCTCACCCTGAGGGACTTTTTTTGTTTCCCTGGATGAAAAAAGTCCTCAAAGGGAAACGTTTTTCCAGTGCGGAAGATGTGAAACAAAAACTGGCAGAAGGACTAAAAGGCATCAAAATTGACAAGTTCAAAAACTGTTTTGAGCAGTGGGAAAAAAAAAGCCTCAAAATGTGTATTGCATCAAATGGAGAGTACTTTGAACATGACTGAAGTTTAAACATGTGAGAATAAATACACAATGGGTTTTTTTGGGTCCTCCCTCTTACATATGGTATTTTTTCTGCAAGGGCATAAATTCTGTTTTTTTAAGCAGGAGTACAGTAGATGAGTTCCGATTTTCAGTTTTTTTAAGCAAGATTGGTTCATTTTTATGTAGGAAAAGGCCAATGGTCCTTTTACCACTACTTTTGTTCCTTTCAACTTGAGAGCAGTGCCATGCAGTCGAATCAGACACACTGGCACACGTGTGCCAGCTCTCCCATGCATTCACTTTGAAGTAATGGACACATCAGGCAGCCTCTCCAACCCTCAGCTTTCACAGCTGTAAAATGGGGATAAAAGAGCCTATGTCATGTGGCTGTCATCTGTATTAAGTGAGGTAATACATCTAAAGTACCTGGCACAGGGCCCTGCAAATTATAGTGTTAATATTTCTATACTGACACATTGCCTAAAATGTGACTTTTAATTTTATTTAAATTTTTTTTTAATTTTCCAATGACAGTTGACATTCAATAGTACATTAGTTTCAGGTGTACAGAACAGTGGTTAGACATTTAAGTAACTTACAAATTGTTCCCCCGATAAGTCAGTACCCACCTGGCACCATACAAAGTTATTACAATATTCTTTGACTGTATTCTCTATGCTGTATTTTACAACCCCATGACTATTTTATAAATGCCGATTTGTACTTCTTAATCCCTTCACCTTTTTCACCCAAATGCTACACATGGTTTCACTTAGTAGGATAGGTGCATTATAAACTGTGTCTTCTTTATGTAATCCCAAGGCTAACATCCAGTAGAAACTATTTATTAGGAACGTCAGAGGCCTAATCGGTCACTGATTTGTGTTTTAAGAGTTTAAAGGCTTTACTCCATAGAAATACAATTGAAAAAAGTTATTTTAGTACATCTCTCTCTCTCTCACACACACACACACACACGCACACCATTCACTGTTGCATTACAGCTTTCGACTCACAGCCCGTGTGCTGAAACCTCCCCATGATCACACCCAACACTGTCATTTGTATCCCCGGGCGCCTCTTGGACTGCCATGACATTCTCAACCAGGGATCACAGCGGCACCACATCTTTTCCTAGAACAAGTCAATCTATAGTTATTTCAGTAGTAAGACTTTTTTGGAATGAGTGGTAACTTTAAATTTTTTTCTAGGCAAACCCTCACTTTAGATTTTTCTGTTATTTAGGCACCCAGATAAACAATCTGTGTTATCTGCTCAGAGCCCATTTCATAGGCGTCTGTTTTGATCCCACCTTCTGGCCCCAGCTTTTGGCCCCATTTAGGCTCTTCTCCATCAGATTCAGCTTCTCTTGATCTGTTTTGGAAGTAGATGGAAAACACGTGATTTTCAGTGTCTACAAGACATGCGTTCAAATTCAAATGCTACCACCACATACTAGTGCAGCTTTGGTCAAGTTACATAATCCCTCTGAAATGTAGTTGCCTCATGTGTAGGCAGACATATCTCCCATGGGGAGCTGTCCTAAGGACTAGAAATTGTACAGTTAAAGGGTCCAGTGCTTGGCACATAGTAGGTGGTCCAGAGTTGTTGTTATTTTTAGGAACAAGTAAATGGGATTCTTGACCTAGTGCCTAAATTTGTATTTATCAGAGCACGTGACAGGTTCATGGTTAAATTAAGCAAAGCAGAGTGTCAGTCTCTAGAATGAAAATAGAAAAAAGGAAAACCTCTTTTTTGCAATTCTTAGATCTTACTAGTGAAGATGTTGCTTATTTTTAAAAAGAATAATACCTGGCCTTTTTTTGTCTTCTAGATTCAGGGCAATATCACTCCTCATGCCATTGTCATCTTGCCTAAAACAGATGGGATGGAAATGCTCGTTTGCTATGAGGATGAGGGGGTGTATGTAAACACCTACGGCCGGATAACTAAGGATGTGGTGCTCCAATGGGGAGAAATGCCCACGTCTGTGGGTAGGTTAACCATTCCTTATCTCCTTCAGCAGTTACACCCCCCAAATGAAACAAAAGTCAAGAAATGTGAAACAACCATTTGATTCCACAAAAAAAAAAAAGTCTGTGAATAACACTTGTAAGACTTACTTTGTCTGTTTATCTCAAGTTGTTTGTCGTTTTGTGGTTAAGATGTGAACAGATGCTGTGAGTTATTGCCCATCTAATGTTTTTAATGCAGTTTTGGAAATTCCTTTTGACAGCCTACATTCATTCCAATCAGATAATGGGCTGGGGCGAGAAAGCTATTGAGATCCGGTCAGTGGAAACAGGACATTTGGATGGAGTATTTATGCATAAGCGAGCTCAAAGGTTAAAGTTTCTATGTGAAAGAAATGATAAGGTAAATCCGTTTCAACATTTGCATTAGTGTTTGCATTTTAAGAGACCACCAGGTACCTGTGAAACCTTCATTTTCCTTTCTACTGATTTGAATCACATCTGTGTTAACAATATTATCTTGAAATGGCATTATTTGGTTTGATTTATGTGAACCCTCAAAATGTATTACTTACATGATCAAAACAGACAAACATGTCTAAAAGTTCCTTGTAAACGCTTAGTAACTTTTGCGGCCTGCAGACCTATGGTGATTCAGCAGACACCCCAAATTCTCCCAAACCCTTAGAAGAGTTGGTCCATCATTAATCATCTCACAGTGGGTCAACTTTGTATTTCACTTTTAGACTTTTCACAAAGTGACTTTTGAGACCTAACCTATCACATTATATTCACCTTTAAATGTAAAACATTTGACATGTAGAAATATAAACTTAAAAAATGTCACCCATTCCTTAAGGAATGAACAATCACAAACTCAACTAGTGCCATGTCCTGTGTCATCCCGCCATGTTTCTTCTTCAGTGTCGTAGGGGGACTGTTTCCAGTGGAAGTGGCGGTGTTCTCTGGCATGCTCAGCCCTCAGAAGGGTATTCTGCAGCACTGCTGCTTCTCCCATGCCCTCCCTGTAGAATAATCCGAGCTTTTTAATAGCTAAGCTGTACTACATTTGTGAATTCATCCTCTGTGACCTTGGCCAACTTAGAATTGCTGTCCCCAAACAGGTGACATAAATGCCAACCGAAAAGAATGCGATGGGTTGAACAAACCTGCATCTCTTGGCCCTTTCCAACTGGTCTTAGTCCAGCCCTGGAGGTGTGGGTCTAGACTAGATTCAACCCTGGCCAATCACTCTGACCTGGCATGGTCTGGGTGGACAGTAGCTACAGGGGGCAAGGATGGTTTCAGGGCCTGACCACAGTATGCCAGACCATCCCCTGTTAAAACTCCAGCCCCCCACGTAGGGTCTGGAAATTATTAGACTAAGAGTGATCTGGGCATGGCCTCCCACACTCCTAGTTTATTGAAGATCCACCCCAACAAGCTGTGCCAAGCCATGCCCACACCCTCAGGAGCCAGGAGTGGGCTGGGACCACACCCATATCCGGGTCCCGAGGTTTGAAGTCCAGAGTGCACGCAACCTGGCGAGAACAGCCACTCTTTCTTTCCCTCATCGTGTTTCCATGGGTCCTCTGTGCTTACCCACTTTGATTCATTGACCCTAACAGTAGCTTTACTTACCTATGTAGCATTAACTGAATGACAAGCGTTTCCACAGCATTCTTCTGAAGAGGTTGTGGAAATGAAGTAGCAGACTTTATACTAGTGACAAAGTAAATGCCTTGGACCAAAGTTTGGTGTTGGCTGAATAAAGGGCTAGGCCACCGTCTCGGATGTTATTTTCCTAGGGCAGTGGTCCACTGACATTCAGCTCAGGCAAGCATAACCCAAATTTTGCTCACTTCTTTCAGTTGCTTGGTAAAATGATTTAACAGACCCAGACCTAATGGACTGCGGCTCTGCTTACTAATGCCATTATCTCCGTTGGCCGAGGATATGCCTGTATCAGCAGAGAGGCCATGCGTTAATTCTTGAAATGCCAACGTGAATAGGCATTGAACACCTTATCCTATTTGACCACAACTTTTTAACTGTTTTTTAATTAAAAAAATTAAGAACTAAAGTCACTTTGCCCAAAATATCCCCCTTGACCTTGGGAATTCAAAAGGATTCTCTTTAGTCCCAAAGGCTGCCCGCTTCTCTTTATAGGGGAGAGAAGGGGAGCCTCTGTGGCTTCCCGAAAATTAACAAAGGGCCTGTTGTGTCCTAGGCCAGAAATCCATCATGTTATCCTAGCACAAAACTCCCTTTTAAAATGTGAACACCCAAAGGGAAGTTACAAATCAAGGTTGACCCCGACGATCAATCCCATGATAAGTGATAATAACAATCTAGTAATAAAGGCAAGAGTGTTTACAGAGGATGCAGTGTACTAAAAGGCACTTTATAAACACCAGCCGTTGAGTCTTAAGAGCTGACGCATGCCAAGGATAGGACATGTGAGAGAAAATGGATGGACGGTAGAAGAAAAGAGGGAAAGAAACCATGCAGTTGAACTAACTTCTTTTTAATTTCAAACAGGTATTTTTTGCATCCGTGCGATCTGGAGGAAGTAGCCAAGTGTTTTTCATGACCCTCAACAGAAATTCCATGATGAACTGGTAACAGAAGAGCACTTGGCACTTATCTTCATGGCGTTATTTCTAATTTAAAAGAACATAACTCATGTGGACTTATGCCAGTCTAGAGGCAGAATCAGAAGGCTTGGTTGAACATACCACTTTCCCCTTTTCCTCTCCCTCCACCCGTCCCAAAACAGTCCATCTTTCAATGTTGCAGCCTGGTTGAGAAGGAGAGAAAAAGGTGGCAGGAATTTCGAGGAGATCCCCAAGACTGCTGCGTTGCCTGTGGACAAAGATGGACCATGTGCCCTTCGGAGTTAGGGATAGAAACAAATATTGTGTGCTCTTATGATTAAGCTGTGTTATGGTGGATTCTGAGTTTTCTTTTGTTTTTTACCTTTTTTCTTTACTCCCTTACTTTGTAAGAATGGGGAGAGAATGCATACTGAGAAAATTAGTCCGTTTTTAATTCTGTCTGCCTGCTAGCTTTAAGTATACAATATGTTATAAAATTTCCAATTTCAAATGGTGAGAGACAGCACAATAAATGTACTTTATCTCCTTACACTGAAGGCCATAACTGCATAGTGGGGTAATTTTAGAACTCTTTTGCCTTCACCAACCCAAAAGGTTGCTTTTTGGTAGCAACTGGCTAATGAATTTTTAAGAGAAGAAAAATACTGTACTGTTTTCCCCTCTTTTGGGAAATAGATTTTAAATGGCTAAACTACTAGCCTTAGACTAATAAAATCAACTGCCATTTTTGAGTCTGACAGGCCCTATTTTATATGGCCCTGTACAGAATGGAGTGTGTTGAATGGGACAGTCGTGTCATTGAGTTGAGTTGGCTCTAGCGACTGAGGGATCCCATAATGAAGCTTTCCCTCAGCTATTATGCAACAGGTCAGGGCAAAAGATGGGATGGCAGATGAGGTCAAACAGAAAGAGCTTCTGGGAAACAAGCTACACACACACACACACACACACACACACACACACACACACACACACATTCTTTTTTAAATGTGCAAGGCCTCCTGGCTAAGAGGTCACTCGGTTTGGGCTTCATTAGGAACGAGGCTGTGCTGAGTTCTAACTGGGGTGTGAATGACATCCGGGCTCTGGTCATTCCCAGCTTTCTCCTGACAATGCCACTTTCTCAAGATGAAAACTGTGACTGAAAAATATACTGATAAATGTTTCTGAGCTGCCTGTGTTCTCTTGGGTTGGTGAGAGAAGGGACTAGACTACTATGCCTGCCTGAGACAGTAGGCATCGGATTTTATAGAACTTGAAAGCAAGGCTTTGGCCAAAATTCTGAGATCCTAATCATTTTACCTTCCTCCAAATTACCCAACATATGGTAAACAACATTTGTGCAGAGATAATGTGTGTATTTAGTTCAGGTTGACTCGTGTCCTTATAAACTCTTATTCAGATGATTTGAACTTTTACGTGACTGTCTGGGATTTTTTTTTCCAAAGCTACAAGCATGGCCACCTGTGGTATCGAGGTGTTGCAAACCGATATCTGTGTTGCGCTTCCTGTTTTAACCTACCTCGTTTCGTTTGTTTTGTTTCACTGTTCATCACAGCGGTGTTATCTCCAGGAGACATATAGAGAGCTCAACTGGCAATCTCAGGTGTATTTAATATTTTTTAAACAAAACAGTAGTTGACCAAATTGTTCTTGTTGAAAATTTTTTTTAAAATCCAACAACAGAAACTAATTTGGCTTATTTCTGGAGAAAACAGCTACTGCAAACAGATCCAAAAAAAAAAAAAAATCTGTGATCCTACTGATTTTGCCTAAATACATGAGCAGCTGATGTGCTATTAATGAGAACGAAACACGCATTAGGAAAATGGAGTCATTTCAATCTGGTGGTTTGGGCAAGGGAGGGAAGGGAAGGGGAATTATTCTGGTTTCTGAAGTAGATGATTATGCCCTCCTGTAAAGGTGGTTGTCATTTGCATTATTTTAAGCAGGTAACACGCAGGAAAGGAGTTGGGGATTATCTTCGGGCAATCACCAAGATGTCTTCATCCTGGTCCCTGTAGCTCTCAAAAGCAATGAAATCCTCCCGTTCTCATTTTTACTGCTGTGATTCTGCTGCTGAACAATACTATCTTCACAAATTCGATGCAACAAATTCAGCAATAACTTTTTGGATTGAATTTAGCAACTACGATAATTGGATGCAGATGTGGACAAAATATATTGATAGGGGTCTCATCCCCAAATGTGATTGCCACCAGCTCTTTATATTGCTGCTGTGGTATTTTAAACCAGAAGCTTCTTTAAATTATGTTGCAAACTGATCTTTGTTTTTATGTTATGTTTTGTTTTTATTTCTAAGTGATAAGTTTGAAACACACAGCTTTAAATGATTTTTATTGTGGGATTTGGGGTACAGTTAAGAAATAAAAGGGAATCATTGTGTTTAAACATAAGGTAGTTTGTGAATGTATTTTTTAAAATCTAGATTCATTGAAACAAAAACTCATAAGAAAACAAATATTAATGCAGTCTTGTTTACAGTATGTACAGTGACATAACATAGAACATGAGCTTTTTCTGGTGCCAACAACAATAAAACACAGACGTTAAACATCAAGCCATGCCTTTTATATTTTTGTACAAGTATTTTACACTGAGTACAAGGCAAAACCAAATCTGTAAGTCCCCCCCCCCGCCACAAATCTGTGTACCCCTTAAAAGATATCTAAAGAACTCCTTTAAGCTTTTATCTTCAAAAATACACTTTCCTCTATCAGGAAAGACCCTATCCCTGACATACTGGTGCTTAGGCCATACAAAATATTTCAGAATGCTGTTTTTGTCACTCATAACAAGTGGCAACTTTTTGGTTTGCTTTAATTTTTTTTTATTATTTTTTTTTGGACAGGGAGGTTTTGCTTATATCATCTTAATAGCATCTTAATAAAATTTTCTTTAGTTTTGAGACTAGTTAGTTTCAGTTGTTAGCTTTTGTTCTTCCTATAGGGGTCTTTTGTCACCAGAATTAGTTTATTTTATTTTTATTTTTCTACAGAGAGAAACAGTCCTCCTTCCAAAGTAAGTTTCACTAGATCTTCAGTCCTTGTTGCTCTAAATTGATAATCATGCATTAAAACCCACTGAATCAGCCCAACCATAGTCTTGGACCAGGGTCTGAAAGATTACCATCATTCCTGGGTGCCTATCAGGGACACTGTAGCATGGATTCCCACATCCAGTGGGTGGTAGGAATGGATGACCTGTAAGACCTCTTCAAATGGCAAAATCCTCCCCATGCCAGCTATATTCAGACCACTGTCACTGCACACAATATAAATGAAGAGAGCTTGCACTAAGTTCCACATTATTTTTCTTGAAGACTTTCGGATGACACTTCAAGAAGACCTAGAGCTATTTCAACAGTATAGATTAAGGTGCACATAAAATCCCACTTGGACAGGGACTCCATTTTTCTAACACGTTGACATTGCTTTCTAAGATATACTCTTGGCATACTTTTCATCAAGTACACATTTTTTAAAAGCACTGTAATTCCTGGTTGTCAAGACCTACTAACAGTTTTCTGTCTGTTCTTGTGACTCATTGGTAATTGGTGTCTTTGGTCCCTCTTGTGCATTAGATTAGAATGACGTGAAATTCAAGCCGGAGCCATTTTGGTTTTGCTCATTGCCAGACAAGGAAATGGCTAAAGCCTGACCTCACATTTATGAAGTTAAAAAAAAAAGTTTTCCCTACTATTATGTGTACCAGTTCCCGTCACTGTATTCTTGAAATGTGGAAGAGCTCTTTGTGTTAATAGTGTGTGCTGTCTTCTAAAGTCTGCTTAAGCAGGTATCACTTGCATTTGTGCTGATTGCTTTAAGATACATAATGTGCTACATCATTTTTAAGAAAGAAAAGCAAACTTTTTTAACCTAAGGGAAGAAAATAGGAGAATATCACAGCACACTGAGGATCATTCTGAATCACCCTACTACCATCCTCTCAATATTCCCAGATCCCTTCTGATACTGTGTTCTGACCTTCTCAACAGTTTCCGTGACGTTAGTTGCCTTTTAGTTCATTCCTCAAAAATTTTAATCTATCCAAAGCAAACAAAGAATAACAAACAAACCCAAAAGGGGCCTCCCCTGAGACTACATAGTTGCAACATAAAATCCAAAAGTCTAAACTTGATTTCAGTTACCTGCCAATATTTGTCATAAATACCACTACATTTTGGCCTTGATCAGTACAGCAATATCAGGAAACTTGAAGAGTGCTGTCCTTTCAAGGGTCTCAAAATGGGTATAAGCTGATCTCTTTTTAGAAACCCCAGTAAAGAAAACCTCTTGAGAACTTGCAAGTTCAAAACTGATCATTCGTACATTTCTATCAAACATATCTGTTGTTTTATTTCCATACTGTATCATTGTTCTGGGAATTTTTTCCACAAATAGAATGTTTAAAAATGTGCATGGCGTTAAACAGTATGAGGCCATAACTCTGCTTTGAACTCGATTCTTCTAGACCTGCCATTACAGAAAGTGCCAGAATGCACCAAAACTAAATTCCCATAAGGCAATTATTTTTAAAAAACAAAAATCCTTCAATATGTTTTCAGATTTTTTATAAGAAATATTTTTAAATGTACTTATTGACTTTTAGAGAGAGTGTAAGAAAGAGAGAGAGAGAAACATTGATTCATTTCACCCATTTATGCATTTATTGGTTAATTCCCATACCTGCCCTGACTGGGGATCAAATCTGCAACCTTAGCATATTGGGAAGACGTTTTAACCAACTGAGATACCTGGCCAGGGCCTCAGATATTTTAATTTCCGAACAAAATCTTGGACTCTGTGTCCATGATGCCAAACATTTGGATGAAGACTAGAAAATACAGTTAAAAATAGAAATGTCCTAGAGTTTCCAGGTTTTTGACTGTGTAGACATCATCAAACTAACTCAACACTTTGAACAATAGGGTTTGGTTTCGATGGTTTATTTTTATCAGCACCAAGTTACATTGCACTATTGAAGCTGAGCAAACGCTGGTGGAAAGGTGAGTTTTCATTTCCAGCGGTGGATCATTCGTTACTCGTGCAGAGCAAATATCCAGCCCCAGTTGCCCCTTCTCACCTCTTCTCCTGGGGTTAGTGTTAAGGAATAGCAATACTGAATAACAGGTCACTTAAAAACTTCAGACATCACCCTGAATCAGAATTTCAAATGTTAAGTGACAGAAATAAATTTGCATCAGGAAAAAAGGATGGCAGCTTGGGTGAATTTTAAAATTGGGTGTTGTGAAACTATTTTCGTGCATCTTAGCTGTCTTATTTACAATGTTAACAACTGCGGAGATGCCGAATTTATATTGGAAGGGGAATCTATCACTTTGCTGTGCCTACAAGTGTTTACATTGTTTAAATCTCCAGTTTTCTAAAGTGTTTTCAATTGTGAAAAACACACTGAAACTGGTGAGTCTCACCTGCATTAGGATATAAAAGAAGAAAATACTCTTGGCATATTTTCTAGTCGGAACCTTTTCGTTACTTTCGAGTACCTTCTTTTTTTCCTGCATACAAAAAGCCTTCAGTTATCTACAGTTGTTTTAAGCAGTAGTTAGAAATGATTTGGTAGGTTCTAAGCCAAGTTCTCCCCATATAGCCACTACCATGGCCTGGAATATGTTATCTCTGTCAAAACATGAATAATAAAACAATGGTAGTATGATGCCTGCTTTTCCTCATTGCCACTTATATTATCCATCTCTTCTTCTAACACTCAGTGCTTTGATGCTCTTGCCATCAGGCTATACAATCTCTAGTTACCTTTCATCACTCCCCCTCATTGCTTAAGTATTCTAGCCTTTGGCTCACAGTCACTGACCAAGGCACCACCCTTTCTTAATTCTTGGTGATTTCAATATCCACTGGGACAATCCTATAAATACCCTGGCTTCTCAGTTTCCTGATCTTACCTAGTGAAACATTATCAATTACTACACCACCTCCTTAATTCGTATCAGTCATTTCTTCCCATTTGCTCTCCTTAGATTCCCATCCAACCTCATCCAGCAAAGGCCATTGCCCCAACATCTTTATCTCTGATTCCTGCATCACCAATTCTCCCTGTTCCATTGGAGGATTTCACTACATGGTGCTATCTCTGGTCTTTATAAACACTCTTCTTAAGCACCCTCCGCTCTCTAACTACTATCCTTTTATCTGCTCCCCTTCATAGAAAAACTCCTCAGAGGAATTACATATACTTGCTGTCTTCAGTTCCTCTCCCACTTTGGTCTCTTGAGCCAACTCAAGTCAGGCTTTCATCCTCACCAAAGTAGCCCTTGCTAACGACAGCAGTGATCTGCATGCTGTCAAATGCCTTGGCCAGGTCTCTGACTTCATGCTGTTTGACTTATCTGCGGTCTTGGACACAGTTAATCCATTTTTCCTTATTGAAATATTTTCTGTCTCAGCTTTGGGACAATCCTGTCATTCTCTCATGTCTCAGACCACTTCTCACTTTCCTTTGCCAAGTCCCTGGAGTGCCCAGCACTGGACATCCCCTCTCTGATTATCTTTTTCCAGTCTTGGGGCTTTGAAAATTATGTGTATATTGACAATACCTACATCGTTATCTCTAGCCTTAGCCTCTTCCCATGTCTAACTTCCTACTGCACGTCTTCATTTGGACATGTAATTTGCATTTCGAACTCGACATATCCAAAACGAAACTAATTTGCACCCCACCCGCCAATCTATTCCCATGACAGTCTTCCCTATGTCAATAACTGGCAACTTCATTTTTCCAGAGCAGAAAATCTTGTAATTACCCTTTGCTTTGCTCTCACATACCACATACAATCCACTAAAAAAAAATTTAAAAACAGAAAAATAAGTCCTGTTTTCCCTAGCTTTAGAACATACCCACAATCCAACCTGAGTCACCCCACATCTTTCCTGAGATGACACTGTTTTTTTTTACTGTTAAAGTACAGTTGTCTCCGTTTTCCCCCCACCACTCTACCACCCCACCCACCCCCACCTCCCACCTCCAATCCTACCCCCCTTTGGCTTTGTCCATGGGTCCTTTATGCATGTTCCTTGATGACTCTTCCCCTTCTTTCCCCCATTATCCTCCTCCTCCCTCCTGCCCTCTGGTTACTGTCAGTTTGTTCTTTATTTCAATGTCTCTGGTTATATTTTGCTTGCTTGTTTTGTTGACTAGATTCCACTTACAGGTGACACTTTTGAAACACACCAGGTTATGCCAGTTTTCTGCTTAAGTCCTCGACGCCTCCCCATCTCAGAATATCAATGTCCGTACAATGGTCTACGAGGCCCTAATAACCCTGACTAACTTTGCCCCTCCCTGCCTGCCACTGCTGCGTCTCTGACCTCGTCTGCTGTTTCCCTGGACCACTTTGCTCCAGCCGCATTGCCCTCCGAGCTGTGCCCAGAATGCCATGCGCATACTCCTGTCTCAGGGTCTTCGCTCTGGCTCTTTCCTCTGCCCAGATATCTCTCCCCTACACATCTGCATGACTTGCTCCTCCCTTTCTTTAGATCTCTACAAAATATTCCTTTACTGTCAGAGACTTACATAAAATAATCCCCAACAGCCTGCCCCCACTCATCCTCGACTTTATTGCCTTTTGTAGCACTTACCAACACCTGCTTTGTCCACTGACCTATCTCCTGTGCTTATAAGAATGCCCGACCTATCATGGTCGCTCAGTAAGGATTTATTGGATGAATGAGTGAATGAATATAAAAGTTTGGGAATGTTTTTAAAAGAACTGTATGGTCATTTCCATCTCAATATCAAAACAAAAAAGCTATGTCCAAAGTCTGTATCACAGAAACAGAAGTTTGCTTTCTTGTAGAACACAGAAAACACTATGGAGCTTGTTTCCCAGATGGTGTGGATGGACACCACCTGACTGTGATCCTGGCACTGCTCTCTTGCTCCATGAATCATAACAGGCCAAGTTGTAAAGTTGGAGGAAAGGCTGTCATATAGATCAGGGGCCCCAATCCCCAGGCCAAGAGCAAAGCCCACCAGAGCTCTGCCTCCTGTTGCCACTCCGCCCCCGTCGCCCCCTAACCGCAGTGGGTGAGGGAGGGAAACTCACTTAGGCTCTTCCTCTCCCCCTCCCCCCACAGCCCCACTGATCTAGATCCTTGAGAAAAACAGCATTTCAGAACTCTCAGATTTATATAGATAATCATCCATTTTAAGCTACTGGTGTTGCAATAAGTACAGAATTATTAGTATGAAAAAGATTCTGAATTTTGTTTTCTGGCCTAAACACTTAGAAATGACATTGTTTTTAACATAAAACAAGAAATTAACAGTATCCTCCTGCCAAATGCGGCTTTAAGAACACCAAATCATATTTGGGTCTTATCCTTCTACCAAGTGACAGTAGTTCTGAGGCTTCCCTGCAGCCTCTGCCTTCTGTATATATTCAGCCTCACTGACTGTGGTTGCATGAAGTTTCATTGTAGGAAATTGACACGAGCCTTCTGATAAATTTGTTGTTTCACTCAGTCTTGTAAAGGGCACACCGTGTAGTTCCAATATGTTCAGTCATGTATTTTCCTGCTCACTTAATAAAACATATTTTAAACAAATAAAGGAAGAAGATAATGAAATGATGTATACTATGAAGCAATATAATAGTGAATTTTTTGTCCCACTATTATTTTCTCTGTGTTTCCACAAATCTTTTGAGATGGAGGATAATGTGTAATTCATGCTAAATAACCAGATTCAAGGTCTTAATCATTTCCAACCATTTTGGGATTTCGGGCTGCTTAGCTGTAGATTCCTGAAGTCCCTTACAAAAGACACAAGGCATGGGTTCCAGGTACAGATGGAAAATGTGACAGAGACTCTAAGAAATGAGCAAGGTGTTACAGTCATGATGAACAACCTAGATATCACAAGCTCCAGTTGTTAAGACACAATAAATGATTTCAAAATGAGTTAATAATCTAGGTGAAAAAATATTTTAGTGTTGATTTTCTTTAAAATTGAATATCGCCAACTTGAATGCATGCTTTTATATTCTATAAGCAACTAAGTCTATATTCTGTGACAATAACAATTTGATAGAGGGTTACCTTGCCCCCCAAATACCCATCTTGGTTTTAAAAGTTCCAAGTTAATTTACCAGATGATGTCACGCAAACATGGATCGGCAGCATCATGGTCTGACTGAATTTTCCAGCCCCACACCCAGTGCTCCATGATCTCAGACTGTCTTGTACTTAGTAAACTGGTAAGACAATCGAGGAGTTTAGAACTAGCAGGCATCACTGGGGCAGAAAGAAATGGCATAAGCTCCAGGACAGCCTGATGCTTTCCCCCATCTCATCATCCCTCCTCCTTAGGACAGGCGTGTATACCGGGGGCCCATCACCCAGGGCCAGACAAAGTTATCTCCAGGTCAAGGCAAGCTGATCGATAAGGACAACAAAGCTAGTTTTCCATCAAGTTCACTTAAACGCAGTCTTGCTTGGAGATGGTGTGCTCTCACTGTATAGTGCACTTAAGACGTATGTTTGAGAGCCGACGCTGGTAACTTATAGCCTATTAAATGTTTCAGTTTTTTGTTTTCTTTTTGTTTCATCAATTGTTCTAGGTTGGCAAAATTTAAAGTTGGCAGCTTTTTTGTCCATCCTCACGAGATTTGGGAGGGAGATTTTGGTTTTGTTTTTAAAATGTTCCTTAGTGAAATCTCAAAAAATGTCGTAATAAACACACTAGAGTATTTCTAAAAGTCCAGATCTGTTTTCAGTATAAAAATGTACTGCTCATCTTAAAAATTGATGGGATAAATATAGAAAGGAAAAAAAAAAAAAAGAACCAGTACCAGGCACCACTGGGAACAAAGCAGATGTCCCACCTGGTGTCCATGAGTTAGAATTATGTTGCTGGCTTTATCAGGGTAAGTGGTAGTTGACTCAGGCAGAAGCCGAGCAACTTCTACAGGCTGCACGCCATCACAGAGCACACATGGCTTGAGATGGAAGACATCGCAAAGCACAGAACTCATCAGCGAATTGCGTTCCAGCCACTCGATCAGCCTGTGGTTCCCAATCTTTTCAAATATGATGACCTCTCTTCATAACCACCCAGAAACTGGAAAGCAGCCAAAAGTTCAGTAACACTTTTAAATGAAACTGCATTTTAAAAGCTACATTCATTTGAAAAAAGTATTTATACCTGTGAGTCGTTTGTTTAGTCTACAAACAATGCTTGGTATGTACGCGGGTTGCTGGACCTCTCACAGCTCCACATCCCCAGCTCTGCAGAGGACCCTGGTCTGTAATTTGGAAAAAGTAACTGTAAACATTTTCCCTAAGAACCCTGATTTGTGCCTTGTATTTTATGGCAATTTTTAATGTGGATATGTTAATGATTATTGGTTCAGCTCATTTTAATAAGGCTGCCTGCATCACCCTCAGGCATCAGAAAACTCAAAAACATATAATCATAGTATTTTTTTTTTTGCCTGTTTATATGCCATCTTACTTTTTTAAATATTTGTGGCAGCTATGATCTGACATTTGACAAGCCACTAAAGCAAGCCCAGGATATACCATCTGTGTGAAGGAAAAGGCAAAGTAGCCATTTATTTATCAGCTGCCTATTACATAGCAGGCTCCACACTGGACGCTGAGGCAGAAGGAGCTGATGAAGACATGATTCCTGCCCTGAAGGACCTGCTGTCTCCTTTTACTTCAGGGGAGATGGGAAAGGCAGGGAAGGGATACAAACATGCACAGAGACAAGTGAAGGGGCTGCTGCCTAGAGGAAGGGTTATGGAGGGTTTCCAGGAGGAGGTGGCTTTTATTAGACTATGGGACAGGGAAAATGGAGGGAGACATTCCAGCAAGAAGCAAAGGCGCAGAGGACGGAAGAGCGTGCCGCCATAGAACACTTCAGCAGGCTGGAGAAAGGGCTGGTGGGGCAGGAAAAGCAACCTCCCGACTGTATGAATGCATAGCACACATTCTTTACCCTGCGCCCAACCTCTGACATTGGGCCCTGGGGTTTCCCATCCTGATTCAGCCAGCTGCCTGGTCCCCTGGGCAGTGCTGGCTGAGTGAATGACGCCATCGGTTAGGAATACCAGTGATTCCTAGGTGTTGGTGAATGGATCACTTCCCGCATGTAATTCCGGACATTCTTTTAGTTGCTGTGATAGGACCAAGACCCTAAATTTATCACTGAACCCCAGCTTTGAAGGATGAAGCTGTCTTAGGATCCTACCAGCCCAAACTCTCCTGATCTTAAGAATCCCCTGCATGCTTGTTACTAAGGCAGACTTCTGAAACACCCAGCCTTGCTGTGAGCAGGAATCTGTATTTTTGATGTGTGTGGTCCTGAACCACCCCGGTCGCACACTTTGAGAAACTCCACATGTCTGGAGTTTTTCCTTCTGCCCCTTTGAACAAGTCTGCATGTTTCCAGGGTGTCTAGATATCAACAGTGTGTCCAAACAACCACCCCTTTTTCATGCCGTGCACGCATCTTGGTACCATCTTTCGAAAAGAGAGCGTAGCCTAGTGGCTGCTGGGACCAGCCACCTGGGATGGGCTATCAGGGCCGCTGACCGCACTCCTCTGCGGTGAGACTTCCTGGGTGACCCTCCGCCGCTGGTGCACTCTTGGCCTGGCAGCCCAGAGCTCCGCTTCCCACACGGGCCTGGGCTTCCTACCTGGAGCTCTGACCCTGCAACAGGTGACCTCAGCTCGGAGACACATACCAGCTCTTGTAAAGAGGTCATTTTCTTGAAGTTAATTTAATAACATCTTTTATTTTTAAAATATACCCTTTTAAAAGTGCATTTTATTACTATTATTTTCAAGTAACCTTATATTGCTTTGATCTAGGTTTTCTTTTTCTATTTCAAATTTTCAAAACTCCATTTTATTTTTACCATCTTTTTTATTGTCTCCAATTTAGATTGAGATAAAAAATTTTTATTACTACTTACTTATTTTAGTACTTAATTTTTATAATAAACTTCTAATTTCTTTTTGCTTAGCTATTTACTTTTTGTTCTTTTGTTTTCACCTTTCCCTTTTACCTGGTGGCTGTCTTGAGTTCTACTTCCTTGTGACTTTAAATTCTACTTACTTTGTGACTTTGGTTTTCTCCTTTAAATGTTTTTATGCTTAAATTTCTGCATTCACTTTTATATGTCCTTTGTTTTTAACCTTTTCCTTCTTCTCATTTACAGTTTACCTATCTCCTGTAAACTGCACCTTTATTTTTTTCTCTTAATTTCTTGGTCTTTTGGTTTGTTTTATTGGTTGGTCTATTTCTAATTATTTTAAATTATGCATTCTAATTATTTTTTCCACAGATTTCAAGTTTTTTCTCCTTAATTTGAGTTTTAATTTGAGTACATTCTATTCAATCCCTTCCTTTTTATGAATGAGAATGCTGAGATGCTGAGAGTTAGAAATAACTTGCTTCAGATCTTAGGTGGGCAGTAGTGGGCCCTAAATCATAAGCCGGCTCTCTTGGTTTAGACTTGCGTTCTTTCTATCAATCACTCCAATAGCAATGACTGTGCAAAGAGCACCCTTCTTTAAAATAAAGAACACTTGAGTAGCCTCTCATCAAAGAGCATTTAGTTCCTGAGACATGAGAGTTAAGACTGCGATTCAATGTCAGTGATTGCCCTAGAAGAAGGCTGTTCCTTGGTCTTTATCTTTAAAATAACATGTGAAAATAGTGAAACAGAAGAAGCTGAGAAGTGGAACTTTATTCCTAAAATACATGGAAGAACAGACCCTGAGATCAGAATACAATGTGTGAGTTGGGGGACTCTAGGCCAACAATGACTCCAAGCATCTGTTTTCTTACTTCTAAAAAGGAGAAGGCATTGTCCTTATAATGCCCATAGTGTTCAAGAGAAAGTTTAGAAGAATAACTACATTAAAAGGATGTCATTGTTATTTTTTAAATGTGTATACCTATCTAAAGAGAGAAACTTCTTCTGTGCTTTCAACATCTAAAATCATATTTTTCCCTTTTCCCCCTTCTTGAAAAAACCAAATCATTTTTTATTGACTTTCTGTAGTTTGATGTATATTTCCATCTGGTGCTCTTCAGGTTATATCCCTGTGCGATGTACATGCATCGGCCTGTGTCATTCCTCCAGCTTTGATGGTTAAAAAGAATAAAGGAGTGTAACACTGCTTTAGTGAAAGATATTGTAGTTTATTAGAATGTCAGCCTTTAAACTAAAATGTAGCCTTACCAATCCAGCAGTGGCTTCTGTGGAAACCCATAGGTCCTCCCCTGGTCTATTTCTTGGTCCCATGTTCCTACTAACATTACAAGTACAATCTTCATGGAAGTTAACAATGACAATCAGACAAAACATTACCTTAAGCATCTGGTATTGGTAATGCTTTTGTATTTTATTACCCAATAAACTTTGCAGACAGCAATCTTTCAATGACTTGGCACCTGAGCTAGGCATCCGTGAGGCAGGGCTGGCTGTGCAGCAGCAAGTTAATGGATTAAAATGCTAAGTGAGTTCTCACTGGCAATAAATCTGTAAGGACAATGGCTAATCAAAGTGGGTGCTCTGTAATGAGAACAAAAGGATCAGGGATGTTCTAGTGTTGGGGCAGCCTCTTGGCCTGGGCTATCATCACCAGAAATGAAATGGACTAGAATTTGTCATTCAGGACATACCTATGAGACCACTCAGACCATCTCTTTGCCCTTTAGCATGGAGACATCAGCAAGAAACCTATCCCTATCCTTGTTGTGATGTTACATGTCTTGAAAAGACAAAATTGCATATCCTCAAGGAACTTAGAGCTTAACCCTTGAGAGATTGCAGCCTCAAGTCCTTGAGTTGGCCTGGAGGTGGCATGGAGGGCTGCAGCAACGGTGGCACAAGGCTCATCTCCAGACATCTAGGACAGCACTCTGTCCTCTCCACCAAAGCACTTCCCTGACCCTCTTCATCCTGCTCCCCTGAGTGGCAAAACAAAGACAATGGCTTTGTGGTATGGCAACAGAGCCTACCCACAGGGTTTGGCTGGACAACTTGCATTTGGATCAGGGTAGAAAAGGTGCGCACCTGTGTTTTTGCTGTAGCAAACAAAGCAATTTCCCCTTTCCATTCAGCCTAGACCACCTGAGGAAAGTTTGAAAAGAGAAGAAAAAGAAGGAGGAGTAATAAGAGGAAATACAGGGGTGCAGCCCCAGGGCAGGCTCTACCTTCCAGCAGAGACCATGGCTACCGCAAGGGAGGGTGCCATCTGCAGTTTCCTTGAACGTCCTCAGAGACCCATAGGATTGCTCCTAGAACTACGGAAACTGTGGTATTTACTGCACAGAGGCACTGAGGCACTGACCTTCAGTTTTTGAAATGCTCATTTGAATCACTGAAGAAAAAGAAAAACTGCTTCCTCTCCCCGCCAACAACCACAAAGTGCTTCATCAAACCCACTTCACTGCTCAGAGAGGAAGTACTTCAAGTTGTAAGGGAGAGAGGAATTCTATTTGGGCTTTCCCTTCCCAGGCTTGTCACTGACTCTCCATGCCTCTGAAGAGATGTCAGAAGCCCACATTTGGTGTTTGTAAGCATTGGGGATTTTTGAGGAGAATGGGGCTAATAAATCGAAGCTTGTCATGACTCTTAGAGATCTACAGGACAAAGGCACCTACGTCAACAACATGCCCACCACCGAGTTGCACCATCTGCTTGTGACAGTACATTCCTGGAACTCTGCATCTGGTAAACAGTTGTCACGAGAACCATTTCTCCCTGACACTGACTCCCCCTTTTATTGGTGACCTATTAGTCAACAACACCAAGCAACACTGTTTGTTAAGCCTCAGTGATGACCTTACGCTCTTTGCTCCCACTTTATACCAGTCTCATGAGCCTCCCTCAGCACACACAAATTAGCAGCTAAAGGGATGGAAGGCAATAATAGAAATAGCACAAACACTGTCAGAAAATGATTAACTCACAGACATTAAAGAGACAAAAACTCAACAGAAAGATACCCTGTGGAGTATTGTGGCCATTTAGGCACGCTTGATTGAAAAATGGTTAGGAACAGAGAATTTTAATAGGCTTAATTTAAACTGAGATGACTCAAGAATTGCAAACAAAAAATTTCTGCATGCAGCAGCAGCATTCAATTTAGACTGAATTGCCTGATGATTAATTAATTTGGGACAGTGCTCACTGAAAAATTGCCGTAGATGTGCATCTGTCAAATGAATTTGCCACAGATTGTCAAAGCTCTGTGACATGAATGACACAGATCCAGGGGACTACCCACTCAGTAGGTAGCCCCTTGCTCTTTTAATGAGAATTACCCTCATTGCCAAATATCGCAAGCTCCAAGCTAAAACAGACAGAGCTCACCTAGTTTAGTCAATCCAGGCGGTCACAGAACCAACCTCATATTAACTTCTGAAAAGGATGTTAAATTGAAAACGAAGGATTACGGAAACCAAGAGCAGAAAAATGATAACGGCTGGCATCTACTGGGCAGCGTTCACTGTAAACTGGGCTTTGTTCTAAGCACTGTACTCATATTATCTTAGTTAATCCACACAACAATCCCATGCGTCAGATATAATGTCTCCTTTACATGTGAAAAGACTTAGAGATTATCTACTTTGATTTACAAGTGAAGCCCAGGGGTTAAATAAGACTTGTCCATGCTCAAATAACCAAACTCTTACAGAGGGAGGACCCAAACAACACCCCTTTACCCCAGTCCAGTGCTCCAAACCCTTGTCAGGGGGTGGCATAAATTCTTTTTACAAGGTGCCCTGAGTTCAGAAAAAGCATAAAACTATTCCAGGAAGGTGAAACTCTTTTTCCTTTCCAAAGCCATGGCCAGCAGACTAAGGGGGTCAGTTAGGTGTCATTGGCCTGGCAGAAGTGGCGACATACCTGGTCTTCTCATGCTCTCTTAAACAAGCCGAGGCCTGGGGTGCTAAGAAAAGGTATCGGACACTGGAGCCTGGACTGAGGAATTGGGAATCACTTGTCTACATGCTTATATGGCATATCAAGGAGGAAAAACTAACAGGAAGCTTCTTGAGGAGTAATTAAATTAAAACTTCATCTGAACATAACAGAGAGGACAAATTTGGGGAGCAGCCAAAGTGAGAGAAACTAGGAAAAGAAATTAGAGTAGAAGGTTCAAAGGGGAATGGTGGATTGGAAAGACATCACCCAAATTAAAAACATAGACACCTCTCAGGAAGTGTCTTGGTCAAGGTGGTGGTAGAGGGTCATTTTAGCTTCATCTGTAGTCTATTAAATTTCTCAATGACAAAGGCCTTGTGTATTTATGTTTAATTTGCTATTAAAATGAAGTAAATATTTTTGAAAGGAGAAGAGATAAATAAAAGGTAGGGACAGTGCCTAGACTTGTGCAGGTTATGGGAAGTTTTTCCTCTGGTACTCTGAATGTAGGTCATTTTAAGGTTATTAAGGTCACTGTATCAGTCTAAGAAGTCTTGACAGTCATAGCCCCAGTGATCGAAGCTACTTCCTTTGTCCTGAACCTGGTGTCCATAGGTCTACCTTTAAGATGGGGTCAAGAGGTCCCACAGGCCTCTGTGTACTTTTGGGTTAGTCACCTTAGATAGTTTGAGTCTGTCCAGGTGACCAGCGAGCTAGCCAGAAGAATCCACTAATTTTTTCTTATCTACTTATATAGATCCATTGAACTGACTCAATTATAGGCAAGTTTAATAGAAGGGAAAAAGAGAAATAGAGGAAATAGGCCCGTTTATTCACTGTCAGTAGAACTAATACCAACAACCTGCCCCATGTTTTTCCCTCTTAGTCCCAGCCCAGGACACTCTTCCTCAGGTCCTAACAGACTCCCCTAAACAGGGATGTGGCTGGAGATAGAGACCATGATTGCACTTGGACCACAACTTGTCCTTTCTGGGCCCCTGCCAAGGCTCATTTTCAGGGGAGGTCTAAGTGGTCGGTTCAGGTTCCATAGCATCACCCAAAAGAAACAACATGCCAGCCTTAGCAGATCTTCCTGGAGACCTGGACTCTACTCTTCTTAGCTCCTTCCTTTTGTCCTCGTCCACCCATTGCCCCACCCAGTGCACATTCACACTACTGGCTGGCTGTCAGAGAATTATCTGCTCTTTACCGAACCCTCTCCCTCCAGTCTATTACATCAAAATTCAGGCTTTAGTGCTCATTGGCTTACTTAAACCTAAGACCCTTGAGTTCAAGTGAACAGATTGTTATGTGGCCAAGAGAAGAAAATGTTTTGGGAGAGGAGGGAGTGTTCCAGTGGACAGAGAATTATCCATTAGCCTTGAGGAGGTGTAGGTTGTAACTGGTGTCTAGTAAAATGTTCTGTAAATACTGCATTTTGTGAATGTTAAAGCAATAAATGTCCCAATGCTAGCCTTAGGCACCTCTTTTCCCATTGTAACAAAGCATGTGGCAACCCTTTTTGAACTTCCTTCATTTATTAAACAAATATTTATCGAGCATCTACTGTGTACCAGACACTCACCGTCACTGAGAATAACAAGATGGGCAAAGTCTCTGAAATCATGGACCTTAGATTTGGTGGGAAATGTGGAACAAAATAATGAATAGACGAGGAAATAATACAATGGCAAGTAATAAAATTTAATAATGTTAGTGCTTAACAAATAAGTAAACATGTGATTGAGATATTATTAATTAATAATTAACAGAATATTTTACTAATAAAACAATAGTAAATAATTGTCAACTATAAGTGCTATAAAGAAAATAAAGCAGAGTATCAGGCCTGAAAAGGAGTTGCAAAGGGTAGGTGCTGCCTGCCTTAATGAAGAAGGCTGCTTGGAGCCTCTCAGTCATCTGAATGCAGAAGAGCCAGTCACATATGAATCTGGGGTGGAGCACTCCAGGCAGATGCCCATCGGAATCAAAAGTGCTGAGCCTGGCACACGTTAACCAAGTTTGAGTCCAGTGTGACCGAGACCAGAGGAGGAGGAGGCGAGTAGTAGAAGAGAAGGTCTCAGAATCAGGGAAAACGACCTCAAATTGGCCTCTCGGGCCATGGTGGTAAATGCGGGTTTCCTTCCCAGAGTGCCTGGGAAGCCTTTGGAGGCTTTTAAGCAAGGGGTGCTATGGTCCGGCTTAATTTTTAAATCAATGTTGGCTGCTCCATCCAAGAGACTCTAGGACAAGAATGGGGGCAGGGAAGCCAGGGAGCTGTGCAGACACACACAGGAAACTCTGGTGGCTTGAACCAGGGAGGTGCCTGAGGAGAGGGTGAGGCGAGGCAGGCTACAATGGGGACAAATTGGACTCGGAAATCTTAAAATACACTGGCCGTCTTCAGGGACCAGGACTTTCCAACATTTGCACTCCTGTTTAATTTGATGCCTCAGAGAAGCCTTTACACTTCCCCTACACCTGACCAATCAGAGAGGCACTCAGCATGCTGAGATCGCTAGTTTTCTTACTACCCATTTATAGAAAGAAACTAAACTCATTTTGCTGAAGGGAAAGATAATCATGAAAAAATGAGGGGGGAGCTATTTTCTTCCCTTGCAGACTCCCACCTAGGGCTGTTGGTATCTACTGTGAAGATTAAATTAAACGCAAAAGTAATCAGGGAAAGAATAATCACAAGAAACTGGTTTCATCCCGCCCAGCTGGGATCTCCCGGCGATTCTGCGCACTGGCGCGCCTCATTGAGTGGCCCCCACCCCAACAGCAAAGCGCGAAAAACCTGACTTTATCCTGCAGGCAGGGAAACAAGAAGACTCCTCGGTGCAATGGAACCGCAGCTCCTCCGGTGGGCGCTAAAGCAAACTCTCCTGAGGCCAGAATGGAATTATCAGAGTTATCCGGAATGGCTAAATCTACCAACGCAGACACTGTGATTGAATCCCTCCCCTCCCATCCCGGAGATAAGATTTCAGCCCATCCCTAAATGGTGCAGAGGTTATTCATTGCTGAGCAAGAGCAGACCCAGAGAAGCCTTGGGTATCGCAGAGAAAGCTCGTCTGGGAGGCTCAAGTTCCCGCGTCTGTCCATGGTTAGCGAGTGGCAGGACGCACTTCCAACTGCATCTCCATGCACGCGCAGCCAAGTCTCTCTCTTACAAGGAGATTCAAAGAACACAGGTAGCTATCCTTTTAGTCGCACAAAGACTCCTGCAATGTCCTGTCTCTGGAAAGGAATTGCGTCACCAGCCCAAACTGGTGTGGAAAGTGTCAGTGTGGCTACCTGGGCTTCTTAAACTCTGGTTTCAAAGCTGCCCTCGCAAAGCTTGGCTCCAGGGCGGGAGCGTCTTAGGTTATGATTGCACAAATTAATCCATGTAGATTGCTGAGAGCAGCACCTGGCACCAAATCCGTGCTCAATAAAGGTTAACTACCGTTGCTAACAATGTTTTTGGCCACAGAAATTACTGCATTGTGTGTCTGCATTTCTGTTAGTTTCTCCTTATATGTTAGGAGCTCCAAAGCATCTTGTTTATTTCAAGCATCTCTGAGCCTGGAACTGTGCTGGGCTCAATAAAAGTTTGTGGTTTGAATTGAAATATTTACTCAGGGGTGAGAGACATAAAAAGAAGGTGGCGAAATTAAAAAAACACACACAGATGAAATCCGAATTTGCTTTACCTCTTCATTATATTATCTTCTGTTTCTCCATAACAGCCCCTCAATTTTACTGCTGTTAATGACATTTCCTCTCCTGGGAATGTTTCCAGCTGAGCCTCAGTGGAACCATCGACACTAATCACCAAGCACAGTTCAAGCTCAGTCAGTTTTGATATTGCTTGGGCCCCCCAGAAGGAATCGGATATCACAGAGGATACACAGAGGGGTACAAGCTCAAGCAATATGAACAGATTTATTTGAGAACTCTACACTATTGCCTCCAACAAGCGCCTCTTGGCACACACGGAACCAATAATCATGACAGTGAAAACAATGACAGCACCATTTGCGAAGCACCTAGTAGGTATGTACTATGCTAAACACTTTCATATATTACATCGTTTAATTCACCCAACAAAACAAAGTATGTGCTCTAGTATTCTCAAACTAAAACACAGAAAAGTCACAATGAGCCACTGGCTTAAGATCACACCACCAGTAGTAAAATGCTGAGATTCAAACCCAAGTTCATAGTCCTCCAAAGCTCACTCATGTAACCATTCAAGCCTACAATGGCCCCTGCCTGCACAGCCCAGATCTGAAGCACAAATACCACACTACTGGTTTTCTGCAGGGCAGAGTGCAGTGTACCTCCCGTGCCCCTGTCTTTGTCTGTTGTCTCCAAAACATGGCATGGCAGCCCAGCATAACTCTGCTTTTTACCTGTCCCCGGTGACTGCCACACTTAACACATGCTTTAAAATGTGTTCGCCTCTGGTTTGTAAGTTATGCCTCAAGGACCTGCTCCTATTCTCCTTCCTGGGGGGACAAAGGTATTAATGCCACAGGTCCCTGAGACAACGCATGTATTGATTAGTCTCATCAATATTCAGCATCTGCTTAGACTTGGACTTTTAGTCCACACCTTACTTGCCTTGCTCCTCCTCCTCTAAACTATAACCAGGCTTGGGAAGCTGGGAAAGGACAGGCAGGAGCCAGCCAGCTGCATGCGCCCCGCTCACTACAGGACCTGGAACAACGAGGAGGCCTCCAGCACCATAATATGACAGATCAGGTAAAGCAGCATTAAGTTCATTTTGCATCAACTTTGAGAAAATGAATCGGTGAAGTTTTCAGGTCAGTGAGCGTACGGAGGATGTGGGGCTGTTAGGTGTAGCCACCACAGATCAAAGCTACTTCTCTTGCCAATTGATAGTTCATTTTGGTGCTAAAAAGTAATAATTCTTATTCAGTAATTAGGATTTTAAGGATAGTTGCTCTGTTTTCTGACTAGTCTAAGTAACTTCTTCTCAAATGATTCTGCATAACCATATTACTAAGGAATGTGTTTTTTTTTTTAAAGGCAGATTAACCCGAATCTAACTAATCATGAAAACCGGTGTGAAATCTTCAGAAATGTCCATGTATGCAAAACAAGAGCTTAAGGACTGTTCTAAATTAAAGGAAACTAATTTGGTGCAACCAAATGCAACAAGGGCTCTTAGATCATGGAAAGAAGAAAATAGCTCTAAAGGGACAATACTGAGACAGTTGGGAACTTTTGAAAATGGGCTGTACATTAGATAATATTTGTATATCTAGTACATTATTGGATATGATCATGGCATTATAATTATATAGGAGACTCTCTTTATTCTTCATAAGTACACGCTGGAGAGTTTGGGAGTGAAGCGACACAAATATCTTCAACTTATTTTGAAACGATGCAGACACGACAGCAACAATGCACACACAAAGGCACCGCGAGAGTTAACCAAACGTGGTGTTAACCACTGGTCAGCACAGGTGAAGGCTAATGGAGTGTTCACTGCGTTGCTCTTTCAACTTTTCTGTAGGTACATGTAAGACTTTTCAAAATAAAAACTTGAAAATAAAAAGGGTATGGTACCATTGCTCCTTTGTAAGTTTCCCCCCACCAAATGCACAATCATGCAACAGGTCAATCTGTGCCCCTCTTAAAGTAGGACCTCTCAACTCTGATCTGGTGTAAACCACTCTGCTGAGCATTTCTCTGCGTCAGTAAGTGACAAGGCTGGTGCACATGCTGGCTTTGAGGTGTGGTGTTGCTTGCTTATCTGCCATGATACCAGGATTGAGTTATTTAACTGAGCTTGGTGTTTTTTTATATAGCGATAAAATGAGAACATATTGGGATATAACATAAAGACATAACATAGGATATTCAGGACTATAATAGCTCCTTATGATCGGACAGTAATTAAATGGGAGACTCAGATGACAAACATTTTAAAGTTAATAGCTGTGTATTTATGTAAGGTATATTTAAAGAATAATTAGGACATCATGATTTCCTATTACAGCCCAGGATAAAGCTAAAGCAGTTAGAACTTTTTGAAAATAATGTAAAAGCAAATATTGAGTAAATAACTACACAGATGGTATGTAAATTTGACAAAAATCATGAAGGTACTGTTCAAATAACTGAAGTTTGGAAGATGCTGCAAAACAGAAGATAACGTGCCTACCACACCACCTGGCACACAGCAGAGGCTCAAGCTTCCTTTAGAGCTATCATTGAATTCCCTTTGGCAGGGGGTTAGAAATTATGTTGTAGGAATTTATGTGAGAACCGAGGACTTGCCTAATAATGGAACCCAGAAGCAATGAGAGCTGACATAAAGGACAATTTCAGCTTTGCAAATCCGCCCAGACCTGGAAAGCAGTGGGGTAAGCATGGGAGGAAGGGTCGGAAGACTGGGCCCTCACTCTGGATGTGCTCAGTAATCACTGTGCGGCTCAGACAGAGGATCTGGACTCAGCTTCTTTGCCTGAAAAATGAAGAGATTTGACTGGAATCCACTGGTCTCTAAGGTCTCTTTCAGCTTGAGAATTCGATAGCTTGAGAGGCCCCTGGCCTTTTCCAGGGGTTGGTGCAAAACCTTCTTTGGGTTGGCATTTGGAGGCATGTGATTTAGAGGAAAGAATATAAGGTTCTCCTTCCTATAGCTACTGAAAATCTGCTTTTTTGTTTAGTTGTGAAAATTTAACAATATCATCTCAAAGCCCCAATTCTAATAGAATGCCTGTTACTTACATACTGGCTGTGTGTGTTGGGTATACCACTTAATCTCTGAGTCCTGGTCTCCTCACCTGTAAAATGATGATAATTTCATGTACTTTACAGTACTGTTGTGAAAATTATTTGTAATGCATGAAAAGTTGACAGGTGATTGTTTGTCAGGAATGATGAATAAAATGACAATGATGTGATTAAAGAGGCAGTTGTTTTAGAGCCCTTTCACTATTTCTAGGAAGGCCACATTACATATCTTATTTCGTTAGTATAATAATACTATGTATTAGGGAATATTATACCCATTTTTGGGGAAAATCATTATTCTACAAGTTACTGGCTTTGAGGCCTTAACGTAGTCTAGTTATCTATAAAATAAGGATATTAATGGTGCTTTCATGAGTAGTGTGGAAGGCAGAATGATGGTCCCCCAAAAATGTCCACAACCTCATCCCCAAAACCTGTGACTATGTTACCTTATATAGCAAAAGGTAACATAGTCACAGGTTTTTATGACTTCATATTCACAGGTTAAATGATTTATAAATATCATTGAGGTTACAGACCTTAAAATGGGGGATTTTCCTGGATTATCCAGATGGGCCAAATTGAATTCCATGAATTCTTAAAAGGGGAGAACTTTCCTGGCTGTGGTCAGGGTCAGAGAGATGCCACAAGAGAGCCCGACCTCCCCATTTCTGGCTATGACGATGGAGGAAGGGTGCCACTAGCCAAGGAATGTGGTGGCCTCTAGAGCTGGGAATGGCCCTTGCTTTATAGTCAGCAGAAACACAGACCCTGGGTCTACAACCATGAGGAGCTAAATTATACCATCAACGTGAATTTCCCCCCACAGCCTCTCGAAAAGAACACAGCCTTCCAACCTTAATTTTAGCGTGGTGAGACTTGCACCAGCCTTCTGACCTACAGGAACTATACAATAATAAATTTATGGTAGTTAAGCCACTGTCTTGATGGTTATTTGTAACAGCGAGGGAGAAAACTAACATGGGTAAATGAGATAGTACACTTACGGCAGTGCGCCGGCATCCAACAGGCACGTTCCCTATGTGGCCCCGAAGTTGTGTTTGCATTGCACCTAACATCAGGTTGTCCAGATCCCAGGGACGGGTATTATCAGGGAAGTGAGTTAAACTCGCCTGAGGTGAGTTTAATACTAATAATACTATGCATTAGGGAATATTATATTCATTTGGGGGGAAAGTCATTATTCTATAAGTTACAGGCTTTGTAGATGTTCCCTGGTCCCCTGCCCGTCCTGATAATGGTCACCACCTGCAAATGGGATGAAATTCCCTGTCCTTGGAAAGAGCTGAAGGGAAAACAGGAGTCAAAGGGAAACTACCAACCAAGCGGATGGAGTTTTAGATGTCTAGTTACATTTTAGAGGGTAATACATACATCATACACCACACTGTGTATGTGTGTAAGCATGTGTGTACCTGCACACTTCACATATAATGTATTTTTAAATTTATTTACAATTATTGCATTAATAATTGTTTATAAATAATTGTATGTATATATGCATATAATTTATACCTAAAAAATATATAATGTATATTACATAATATATATGCTTCTTTATATATATATGTGTGTGTGGTGTATATATATATATATATTCATACTCCATACGGTCACGTTAGGGGGCAGCTTTGAAGTCCTTTCAGGGAAAGAAGCTGCTTGGAGGGAAAGGCTACATAGGTGCCATGTGCAATTAATTCTGAATTAGTGGAAAGAGAGAGAGCAAACCTACAGGTTCTCAGTTGTCACCCCAGAATTCCAGTTCAGTAGTAGGTCTGGGCTGAGGCCCAGGGAGCTAAACATATTATGTACTCTCCAAGAAGAGTCTGGCTTTAGAGCCTCTAGACTAACTTCAAGAGCTCTCACAGTGGCTCTGCAATAACGCTTTGTTGATGACACTGACATTTCTGATCTCCAGACTGATTGGAAAATGAGGGGTACTGGTTAATTAGCTATTTTTATGCTGGAAAAAGGGGATTTACAATCATCCCCCAATTTAGATAAAAACTGAAGCTCCTATTGGGGAAGTGGCTTGGGTCACATACCCACTAAGTATCAGAATGGGAACTGGAATTCATGTGGCCATAACTGTATCCCATGTCATAGATTTTTTAAGTTTAAATTATGAATTATACATGAAATTGTTTCCTCATCAAATGTCTAATAATATAAATAAAAGAAAAAAAATACTCATTTACTTCTCTTCCCCAATCTCACTTTCCTCCTCAAACATCATCCTCTTATTTGTTTTTCAAGAAAATATTGTATGGTTCTCTCCACCCCGGTGACCAAAGCCATTGCCACTTTTGGGCCCAGCAACCTGAAGAAAAAAAGAGATAAAGCCTTTTTAAAACCCGAAAACTATTTAAAATATGGAAAAAAAATTAAATTAAAGAAAAAGAAAGAGAAAGTGAACCTTCCTTGGAAAACCCGGGGAAGGTCACTTTTGCAGGCTTCCAGCTTGCCCGCAACCTCCAGCCGCCACCGCCGCCCCTGGGCGTCCGTCGGTCCAGGTCTGTCGGTAGGGTAGTGAGCAGCCCGCCTCCGCTCGGGCAGCCCAGCCCATCTGCGCCGCGTGGAAGCCCCGCGCACTACGTATCCGCTCTGTCCTATGCAGCTGGCCAGCCGGCACCAACAAATATTTTGTAACCCTCTTTCCTGGCTACTGTAATGGTAAACCACCAGGAGCGGAGGCCTATATTTAGAGAGAAATGTGTGTCCCGGGGGCCGCATAGGCACCATTTGGTTACCTCTTTAAGAATATTTATAATTTGGAGGGAAGTCTCCATTTCAATCGATCTGTTTTGAAATGTGGAGCTTCAGACCAGCACAGCTGAAAATCACACACTTACAGGGACGGCCATGTTGTTTTTGCCTTTTGTCTGCAATTCTGCAGCCTTGAACTGGACATCCAGGATTCCTCTGTCCCCGCCCGTTTCTGAGGCTACCCCAGCTTCTCAGCTTCACTCTGCCACCTGTGAGCCGCAGTGTGGGTGCAGGCCCGGGCTCCATGAAGAGCCCCTTTTGTCCTGTGTTGTCCCTGTAAGAAGTCCTCCTGGCTAGGTCCTGGGTGGTAGGGGCGGGGAGATGAAGGCTGCTGCCAGCAGTTACCCCATGGCCTCCCTGTAGGTGGGTGACCTGCACTCGCACGTCACCAAGGCCATGCTCTGTGAAAAGTTCAGTCCTGCGGGGCCTGTGCTGTCCATCTGGGTCTGCAGCGACAGGATCACCCGCTGCTCCCTGGGTTCTGCCTAGCCAACTTCCAGCAGCTGAGTGGGCCTTGGATACCGTGAACTTGGATGTGACTAAGGGAAAGCCAATCCGCGTCATGTGGTCTGAGAGATCCCTCCTTGAGAAAATCTGGTGTGGGAAACGTCATCATCAGGAACCTAGGCAAATGTACAGATAACAAGGCACTTTATGATACTGCTTTAGGAAACATTCTGTCCTGCAAGGTGGTGTGCGAGGAGAACGGCTAAGGGTTATGCCTTTGTTCACTGCCAGACCCAAGATTCAAGACTTGAAGAAAGTGGGAAACTGACCTGAAGCCAAAGCCAGGAGTTCACCAGTGTGTATATCAAAGACTTTGGGGAAGAGGTGGATGACTGGAGTGTAAAATGCTGTTCAGTCAGTTTGGTAAGACCCTAAGTGTCAAGGTGATGGGAGATTCCAGTGGGAAATCCAAAGGCTTTAGCTTTGTGAGTTGTGAAAAACAGGAGGATGCCAATAAGGCTGCGAAGAGATGAATGGAAAACAAATCAGTGGGAAGGTCATTTTTGTAGTCCATTCACAGAAGAAAAGTAGAACAGTAGGCTGAATTAAAACAGAAATTTGAACAGCTGAGAAAACAGAGAATTAGTCGTTATCAGGGGTGAATCTTTACAGTAAGAACTTGGATGACACCATTGATGATGAAGGAAAGCGTTTTCTCATTTCGGATCCATCACCAGTGCTACAGTAACGCTCAGGAAAGGAGAAGCAAAGGGCTTGGCTTTGTCTGCTTCTCATCTCCCGAAGAGACAACCAAAGCAATCGCTCAGATGAACAGCTGCACCATGGGCTCCAGGCGACTGACCCAGAGGAAGGAAGGGTGAAAGGCTCACCTGACCAACCAGTCTATGCAGCGGGTGACTGGAATGAGAGCATTCCCTGCCAATGCCGCCTTAAATCAGTCCCAGCCTGTAGCTGGTGGCTGCTTTGTGCCAACAGTTCCACAGGCTCAGGAAAAACATCCATATTACACACTTAACCAGCTGGCATAGGCGAGGCCTAATCCTTGCTGGCAGCAAGGCGGAGACCTCACAGCTTCCAAGGAATGCCTAGCGCTATACGCCAGTCTGGGCCTCGTCCAACTCTTTACCATCCGGCTCCAACTGGTAATGCTCAGGCCTCTTGTGGCCTCTCTACTACTGCTCAGAAAGTTGGGTCTGAGTGCCTGGACCACTTGGCTAGGGACTTTGGTGGGGCTGTGCCACCCAACAAGGGCTGACTGACAGCTGCCAGTCTGGAGGTGTTCACAAGCTGTGCAGAGCTTAGCACCTCATGTTCCCGTGGCTGCTGCTGACCCGTGGGCTACTGTACCTTGCAATAAGCCTCCAGTGTACACAGCCCTCGCCATGCTATACGTCTTTGCAGGCACTCCAGCCTGCGGTCCATATACAGGGTCGGGGGCTCCTGACTATCTCCATGCTGGCCATAGCGCCCCTCCAGGACCAGAAGCGGATGCTGAAAGAATGTTCCCGCTTATCCAAACCATGCCTTTGAACCTGGCGGAAAGACTATGGGAATGCCGGCAGAGATGGATAGCTCCAAGCAACTGCCCACACTGGAGTCCCCCAAGTCTCTCTGTTCTGAGGCGGACAAAGCCAAGGTGGTTCTATAGGCTCATCATGCCAAGAAAGAAGCTGCCCGAACAGTGGGTGCTGTTACTGCTGCTTCCTCTTGGCAAGGAAATAACCAATTCAAAAGCCAAAGAACCGCTCATGGAATTCAGCTTGAGGTTTTAAGACTTCCTAGATTGTTCTACGGACCTCAACACCAAAAACCACAATCTGCAAATTTAATAGGTTGTTTTGTATCAAAAGATCAATTAGGAAGCACCTAGAATTTTTTCAATTATAAGAATATATTCTCTGGTTCTGCTGTTGTGGGTTATGATTTTTATCCCCAGAAATTGGTTTTATTGGATGTACTCAAGTCTTAAGTTTCTCCATTCAAAAAAATCTCCAAAATGTAAATCAGGGACCCAGCCAAGATGGAGGCACAGGCAGAGACCCTTCACTTTCTTGCACAACCAAAAGAAGGATAACGCCAAATTTAAAAACAAAAACCAACCAGTACTGCCAGAAAAATCAAACTGTATGGAAGTTCAACAAATGAGGGCTTAAAGAAACGTCCATGCAGACAGGTAGGAGAGGTGGAGATGGGGGCAAAGAGGATGTGTAGCTAGGCGGCAGCTGGCAGACCATGGCGGGCAATCCCATTAGCCCACGATAACCTGGGAGGAGCAACAAGGGAGCAAAATAGACCTCAAAACCCAGGGTTTCAGCACAGGAAACTAAAGACTCAAAACCACTGGACATAAAAATCTGCGGGGGTTGCGGTAGCAGGAGAAACTCCCAATCTCACAGGAGAGTCTGTGGGAGAGGCCCGCAGGGTTCTAGAACCCCACCCACCTGCGAATCAGAACCCAAAAGGGCACAATCCACTTGTGGGAAGCAATGGAAGTAACAAAAATGGGAGGAGAGCTGAGCATGTGGCATAGTTCACTCTCTGACCCCTCCCCCACATCCAGCACCACAATACAGCAAAGCGGGTTGCCCCACCCTGGTGAATACCTAAGGCTCTGCCCTTTATAACATAACTGGTGTGCCAACACAAAGAAATATGGCCCAAATGAAAGGACAGATCAAAACACCAGAAAAAGAACTAAGAGATGAGGAGATAGACAACCTGTCTGATGCAGAGTTCAAAACATGGTAATCAGGATGCTAGCAGAATTCGTTGAGTTTGGTTGCAAAATGAAGGAAGAAATGAAGGCTACACAAAGTGAAATAAAGGAAAATATACAGGGAACCAACAGTTTCACTCTTGGAAGGAAACTGGGACTCAAATCAATGATTTGGAACAAAAGGAAGAAATAAACATTCAATCAGAACAGAATGAAGAAACAAGAATTCAAAAAAATGAGGAGAGGATTAGGAAACTCTGGGACAACTTTTAACTCTCCAACATCTGAACCATAGGGGTGCCAGAAGGACTAGAAAAAGAGCAAGAAATTGAAAGCTCATTTGAAAAAGTAATGAAGGAGAACTCCCCAAACTGGCAAAGGAAATAGATTTCCAGGAAGACCAAAAAGCCCAGAGAGTCCCAAAGAAACTGGACCCAAGGAGGAACACACCAAGACACATCAAAATTAAGCTGACCAAAATTAAAGATACGGAGAGAATTTTAAAAGCAGCAAGAGAAAAAGAGTTACCTACAAAGGAGTTCCCATAAGACTATCACAGCTGATTTGTCAAAAGAAAACTTACAGGTAAGAAAGGGCTGGAAAGAAGTATTCAAAGTCACAAAAAGCA
>PVJD01002257.1:96082-211800 GCA_004026545.1 Mormoops blainvillei
CCCCCCCCCCCCCCACCAATTTAGTTCATGTCCATGGGCTATACATATAGCTTCTATGGTTTCTCCATTTCCTGTGCTATTCTTAATCTCCCCATGTCTATTTTATGCCTACTATTTATGCTTCTTATTCCCTGTACCTTTTCCCCCATTCTCCCCCCACCCCCTCCCATCTGATAACCCTCCATGTGATCTCCATTTCTGTGATTATGTTCCTGTTCTAGCCGTTTCCTTAGTTTGCTTTTGTTTTTGTTTTTAGGTTCAGTTGTTGATAATTGTGAGTTTGTTGTCATTTTACCGTTCATATTTCTGATCATCTTCTTTTTCTTAGTCCCTTTAACATTTCATTTAATAAGGGCTTGGTAATGAGGAAATCCTTTGACTTGGCTTTATCTGGGAAGCACTTTATCTACCCTTCCACTCTAAATGATAGTTCTGCCAGCTAGAGTAACCTAGGCTGTAGGTCCTTGGCTTTCATGACTTTGAATACTTCTTTCCAGTGCCTACTTGCCTGTCAGGTTTCTTTTGAGAAATGAGCTAATAGCCATATGGGAACTCCTGTGTAGGTACCTGTCTCTTTTTCTCTTGCTGCTTTTAAGATTCTCTCTTCTTTTAAGATTAAATTACCCAAGCTTAAATATAAGAGAATCTTATATTATGATGAGCTTTGGCGTATGCTTCCTTCAGTCCAACTTCTTTGGGACTCTCTGAGCTGCCTGGACTTCCTGGAAGTCTATTTCTTGTGCCAGATTGGGGAAGTTCTCCTTCATTATTTTTTTAAATAAGCTTTCAATTCCTTGCTCTTCCTCTTCTCCTTCTGGCACCCCTATGATTTGGATGTTGGAACATTTAAAGTTGTCCTGGAGGTTCCTAAGCCTCTCCTCAGTTTTCTGAATTCTTGTTTCTTCATTCTGTTCTGATTGAATGTTTATTTCTTCCTTCTGTTCCAAATCATTGATTTGAGTCCCAGTTCCCTTCCCTATGGGTTCCCTGTATATTTTTCTTTATTTCACCTTGCATAGCCTTCCCTTTTTCCTCTATTTTCCGACCATACTCAACCATTTCTGTGAGCATCCTGATTACCAGTGTTTTGAACTCTGCATCTGCTAGGTTGGCTAGCTCTTCATTGCTTAGTTGTGTTTTTTCTGGAGTTTTGACCTGTTCTTTCATTTGGGCCATGTTTCTTTGTCTCAGCACTCCTGTTACACTGTAAGGGGTGGAGACTTAGGTATTCACCAGGATGAGGCAACCCACTTCGCTGCATTGTGATGCTATATGTGAGGGAGGGGTCAGAGAGGGAACATTGCCGATTACTCTGCTCTCGGCGTGAGAGCTCTCAGTGGCTCTCAGTCACTTCCCCTACTACCCACAAGCAAATTGGGCCCTTCTGGTGCTGATTCCTAGGTGGGTGGGCTTGTGTACGTTCTGGGACCCTGTGGGCCTCTCCAATGAGCTCTCCTGTGAGGCTGGGAGTCTCTCCCACTGCCGCAGCCCTGACAGGTTTTTGCAGCCAGGGGTTTCGAGGCTTTCATTTTCCATGCTGGACCCCTGGGTTGCATGGTCTGTCTTGCTCCCTATTTGTTCCCCCTGGTTTATCCACACACAAATGTGGGAGCGCCAGTCCACCAGCCACCACCTTGCCTGCCTGGTCCTCCAGCCACACCTTGCCACATCCTCTCCACCCTGGCTGCCTGTCTCCTCCCCTCCTACTAGTCTAGATGAATGCTTCTTCTTTAACTCTTTGGTTGTCAGACTTCCATACAGTTCATTTTTTTGGCAGTTCTTTTTTTGTTGTTTTGTTTTTAAATTGGTTGTTGCCCTTCTTTTGGTTGTATAAGGAGGCAAAATGTATCTACCTACACCTCTACTTGACTGGAAGTCATCATCACCAAGCCCTTATTATAGGAAAGGTTAAAGGGACTTATCTAAGAAATAGAAGAAGGTCAAAAACTATGAACAGTAACATGGCAACAAATTCACAACTATTAACAATTGAGCCTAAAAAACATAAACGAAAACTAAGTAAACCACTAGAACAGGACCAGAATCACAGAAATGGAGATCACGTGGAGGGTTAACAGTGGGGAGGGAGAAAGGGGAGAATAGGTGTAAAGGTACAAGGAATAAGAAGGCTAACAGGTAGACACAAAATAGACAGGGGGAGGTTAAGAATAGCATAGGAAATGGAGAAGCCAAAGAGCTTATGTACAACCCGTGGACATGAACTAAGTGGTGGTGGGGGAATGCTGGAGGACAGGGGCAGTGCACAGAGGAGGGGAGTAAAGGGGAGAAAAAAATTGGGACAACTGTAATAGCATTATCAATAAAATGTACTTTTAAAAATCTCTAAAAAAAGAAAAATATATATTCTATGAATTATATACATATGCATAAATCGAAGATTACTCAGTTTAGGTCTTTAAAAAACATTGAGAGTACACAACTTCCTTTGTCACTTAACAATGTCAGTACATCATCATATTATCCTTTTTAACTGCTGCATAGCATGCTGTATGTATCTGATGTATGTATATCATGATGTATGTGAATCTATTTGACCACTTCCCATTGAATGACATTAGGTTCTTTCCATAATTTTTGCTATCACACACAAATACACACACACGTAGTGCTGCATCAGATATCCTTATATGTGACTCTGTATGTGTAATAAGATTTCTCTTAAACGGCCAGATATGTACTTATGTGTTGAAAAGGATAAATGCCCTGCCTCTTTCTACACTTTTTTTGTGGCTACAGGGATTTGTGGGGAAAATAATATCTCTTAACCCACAACTGTAGGTTCGACTAGATGAAAACCCTGAAAGTATTACCTGGATACGGATGTGGATCATTATAAAGACTAGTTGATGCCCTTTGTATAAGTTTTGAGGTATTTTTATACCATAGCAATGTCCAGGAGCTCCCTATCTCTTTGTTATTGTTGTCTTATTTTATTTCTCTCAATGTTATATATAAATGACTGTTTTTATCTTAGCAATGTCCTTCAGTCAGCAACAACTCTAGTTCTCAATTCTGATTTTGAATCAAATATATATATATATATATATATATATATATATATATATATATATGTACATATGGTCTTGCTTGACTGTGATTGGTAGGGTAATAATATGGGTGCAATAATTTATAGTTTCAATTTGAGTATTTCACCTAAAATGTCATATGGTGTACTTGAGTGTGATATTGTTATGTTACATAATTACATGCTTATGACTTTATAATAAAAGGGGGTGTTATTTGTGCTGGACCCTGTATACTGTACACACACACACACACACACACACACACACACTTTTGGTTCCTCCCCTGGAAGAAGCATCACAACTCTTTTCCACTTTAGCAGTGTAAGAGAAATAATGAATGGCTCTTCCATTCTCGTATGAACGACCTGCCAGGAGCATAGGGCTCACTGTGAGTAACGAGGCGTGAGAGCCAGGCCGTGGAGCCTGTCAGGAGTTCAGGCTGTGGAGTGATGGGAGGTGGGTAACTGAACTTGCCTGGTGTTTTTCCCAGCCCTGTGTTTCATTCCCCACAGGTCACCGGGACCTTGGTTTTCACCGTCCTCACTGCCGTGCTGGGTTCCTTCCAGTTTGGATATGACATTGGTGTAATCAATGCCCCTCAAGAGGCAAGTGAAACATGTACAATTCCAATCTCTTTCTGGAACTTTCTGTCAATGACAGAAAGATATCTGTTTCTCATATGGAAAAATAAAGTGTGCGCACATGAAGAACGTGGGGTAATCCCAGCCTTCTGTTAGGTATCATGTGTGTGGTACCAGGGCCTATGACTTGGCCTTGATTCCTCTTCACTTGATAACCTTCAGAAGAAAATAAAGAGCAATAAATAATTCTTGATCTTTGGCTGCTTTTTGCTAAACCCACAGGGGGGGAAAAAAAAAACTTTAACCAGAATACCATGTGCCTTAGGATATTTTTTAAAAGTTAATGGCTTATTGCAGCACTCATTCAGACCTCTCAGCCACACACAAATGAAAATGCCGGGGAACAAGAGCAAACAATCGAAGGAAATGTTTCATCCTGTGGGCAAGCATTTATTGAGCACCGACTCATTGTGCCTCAGGAACTTTAGCATATGATCTCCCCAGTTTGACCCTCCCAATAGTCTTACACTCATTTCTAGGCCAGATTAAAACCTTTAGGAGCATTAACACTAAAAAGGACCCCACTCCCTCTCCGCATTCCTGTCTTCCACAGGTGCTTCAAAGTAAAATAACACAAAACTTTTAAATAATGATCAAGAAGTTCCACAACATTTGGATTTTTCCCTGATGACCATTTGGATGGGTATTTTTTAAAATATCAGATAATTTCCATCATTTTTCTCATTTATTTGGTGCATCCCTACTCTGGTACCCGGTGAACAGACAGGAGAAGGATGTCATTTTTCTCAGCTCCCACATCCTAAAACTGACTGGGAGGAACGAGGACTTGACTCCCTCTGCTCTAATTCACACTGTCAGGTCACTTAGTGTGGGACTGATGTCTTGTTCCTCTTGCTCGCACCAATGCTAAGCATGATGGTTGGTGTAAAGGAGTTCAATCAGGTGTTTAGTGAAGGAGACAGAGAATGGAAGCTGAAGGGAAAGGTGGCATAAGGTGAAAGTACAAACTTTCTGTTGGGTGCCTTCTATAAATCAATCATATTTTATCTGCTTATTTTACAATACTGGACTCCAAGGAAAATGTAAGACCCTGCAGAATGTGAATGTGTGAAATGTGTGCTCACCGGTCAGTTCGTCACTTGAAATGGACTGCTACTTGGACCAAAAGATGTGCTCTGGTTAAGTGCCACACATCTTCCTGACTGTGGCAGACCTTGCTGAGACTGAAAGATTTGGAAAATAACACTGACAGGGAGGTGTTTTTTTGTTTTGGTTTTTTTGGGGGGTTTGTGTGGGGGGCGGGGGCGGTGATGGCAACATGTGCCAATTTAGCAAGTTTCCTGAAATTTGGCTCAATATCTCCATAACTGGTAGGGCCTCTTTTTGTGGAAGACTGTTTCAAATCCTTACTCAAACCATCCTTTCTAGTCTTAGAGGGAAACTTAATCTTAGGTTTCCTATCCTTCGATCACAGTCTTTGAACCAGACCTGAAGACAGTGATTCCCCACTGACAACTGGCTTGTAACCCCTTCCTTTAAACACTGTTATCTAAGAAGAGTCACTTCAGGCCCATTTGTTTTTATTAGCAGAATGACATTTGGGATTATTTTAAGGAATTTATAAATCACACTTTCTATGATTATGAAAACTACACATGCCTGTTGCAGAAAGTATTAGCAAAATATCACCTGTCATTATTCTATCACACGGAGAGACTGCTGAGAACATTTTGGGTATTTCCTTACAGCCACTTTTCTATGTACGAGTATATTATCCATATAGTGTGACCTTCTAATGAGGCAAATGTCTTGGTCAGACTCTTTTATCATAAAAGGATGTCAATTCTTTCCCTCAGCTGACTTTCCCACATAGGACTTCCCCATGACTGGAAACCTAGGGCAGCTGCATTCTAGGTCCTTGTCAAAGGTCCTCCCAGCCCACTGCTGCTGAATAATGACCAAATAATGACCATTGAGAGAAATGCCATGACAGAAGAGAGCCTGAAGGATATGACTTTTCTCCATTATACTTTCATATGATCTTTGCATCTGTTGAAACACATTATAAAGTATGGGTCTGTGAAATTTAGCTTTGAACATGGTTCATTCTATTACTGAATGGACTTCACACTGAACTCCATGAGAATGTATAGGTCTCAACACCCTCTCGGGGCCCACTGAGTATTTTTAATCTTTGTAATTCATCAATATACATGGCTATTTTCCTCTCTACCCGTTGGCTGCTACGATGTGTATTGCTAAATTATAGCTCACTTCTAGCACAGATGAAGCACCTACTGTTTGAATTTTGTATAATATAACTTTATTTCAGGTCTCATCTTTCCCAATTTTTTAAAATATCACTTTTATGTTTCCATTAAAATATTTACATAAGGAAATTAAAATCCTGTTGTATAGGGGTAACACTGGTGTGGAAATGTATCTTTTTAGCCTACAGAATATTTTCAATTTGAATAGCAGATAATACTTACAAATTGAAAATTTTTACATAAAAACCCATATTTCCAGCTTCTTTTTAAAAATGAAAGGTCATCACACTAGTCTCATGTTTGCAGCTTCCTCCTTCAGATGGAACAAATGCTCTATAGTGCCATGATCCTGCTTGCTCACTGCTATACCCTCAGTTATAAAGAAGGTATTTCAGTCCTCTTGTCTAGGCTCTCCTTCATTTATTTGTTCCTGCTTGCTTCCTGTTGGCATTGGAATCTGTGACCTCTGTTTCATTGGATATGGGCAACTATAAACAAACCTATAAGTGTTTGTATGTGTGTAAGGCACATAATTGAGATGATCCTGTTTCAACACCTAGCAAATACTTTAAAGGAAAAAAAAGCTAACAAGCAACATAGAACCAGAGGCTTAGAAACATGGAACAGACTGACAGCTATAAGACGGGAGCGGGGAGGCGGGGACTGGTTGAAAGAAGATGAAGGGATTAGCCAAAGAACATATATGAATGACCCATGGGCATGAACAACAGTGTGGGGAAGGACTGTGGGAGTGGGGGTGGGCTGGGTGGAGGGAGACAAAGAGAAAATAATTGGCATAACTGTAATAACATAAACAATAAAATATTTAAATTAAAATTTTATTTAAAAAACAAATAAAAATAAATAAAATGTTTGAAATATTGAAGTTTTTTTAAATTTTATTTCCTCAGGTAATAATAACCCATTATAGACATGTTTTGGATATTCCCCTGGATGACCGAAAAGCTATCAACGGCAATGGTATTGACAGTAACGAGGAGCTGCCTACAAACCCATACTTAATAAATTCAACACCAACCCCTTGGACTGAAGAAGAGTCCGTGACATCTTCAGGCCTCATCACCATGTTCTGGTCCCTGTCTGTGTCCAGCTTTGCAATCGGTGGAATGATCGCATCATTCTTTGGTGGGTGGCTTGGGGACAAGCTTGGAAGGTAGGCAAATTTCATAAACAAGTACAATCACCGAAACTTTAGTATTTCTGGTTTATTAGAATTGGTTTGGAAGGAAATCATCTTTCTTTTTGTGGAATAGTTTTAGAGTTATTTTTTCAATGTGTGACCCTATGAGGTTGGTGTTGAACCAAATAATAGAAAAAGCTGTTGCACCAAACTGCTTAATGTGGAGGTATTTACACAAAAAGTAAGTTTGGTGGAAAACTGCCTTTGTTCTTGGTTTCCAAGTTATAAGATATATTAAGAAACTACTGAACACATGATTAACTCAGGGGCACAATGGAAGAGCCAAGAGTAAAATTTTTAGCCAGGGAGCCCATTATTTGCTTTACCAAATCATTCCATTTCTCAGACATCCAATTTTCCATCTTCAAATTAGAATTTGGCATTTGGATCAGTCAGGTCCTAAGATCAAGTTAATATTCCCCAACCCCCAATTGCTGAGTACGCTTGGCATGGGATTTATAGCTGCTGCTACTGCTACATCAAGCCCCAACCAAAGATGAAACCAGTGGTGTCTCCGTCTCTCTACTCTGGTTCTATGAGGTGTTTTGGATTAAAAACATCAGTGGAACTCCTTTACACTCAAATTTTACTTAGTCATGTAACATACTAAAGCTCTTGGGATCCCCTTTTCCCCCATAAAGAGGAAAAAAATAAAATTAGAAAATCAAGTGATTGTTTCTTTAAATGTGTTTTCTACTTGTTAAGTCCACTTTTTGTTTATTAGTTACCTTTTTCTGGTAATGAAAATAAATTTATACACAAAGATAGAAAATTCAGAAAATTCAAAAACCTTTAAAAATGTAAATGACATAGGCTAAGATGTAACTGTCTTAGTAAATGCTGGATCACACTTTATTTAGTTTTTAAAATTCCTACTTTAAATTATAATTTTATCCTTCTGGTTACTAAAATTCTGATAACTTCTTTCCTTTATACTAGAGTTTTATAACTAGAGTTCTATAATAAGACTATAAGAAACTTTCTTAAGTAATGGGTAGTAGCATGGGAACCCGAGTTTTATTCTTTTTCTTATTTGAAAGGGACTTTCCTCTACCATAAAAGAAAAATAATCAGTTCCTCATATTTTAATCAACTTACTGGTGTTTAGCTGAACTTTTAATCAGAATCCATAAATTACAGAGTTCATAAACTAATTGTCATCATTAAAAATTATTTTAATCATTTTATTTTGTACCAAATTTGTTTAAACAGTAACCAGTAACTAGAAATTTTTCCAGATTATTTCTTTAAAAAATTAAATTAAATTAAATTTTAAAATATGGACAAACTAAGTCTTCCAGCAGCTACTGATGTTTTATACTTCTTCCCGTCCCCAAGGAGAACTTTAAGCCCTTGCTGTCTCTCATTTAGAAACAAGATTCTGAGAGGTCCAGTGACTTACTTTAAAACATTTAATTAGTGTCCTAGTGATGGAACTAGGATGCATGTCCTCTCAACTCTCAGGATTTAACACTAGCACTGGTGATATCCCAAAACAATGCCAAATGACAATTTATCAAATGACTGAAAGTGAGGCTTCTTCCAGCTCTTAGTGGAAAAATGATTCTCCATGAGAAACAGCCATAAAATTAATAATTTTAACTGAAAAATTAACACAAAAGAGTTTAGCCCCTCCTATAAAACTATTTTTCTAGGAGTGATTCGCTCAGAAATGGCATGATTTTCCTTATTGCCAGGGTCATGACTTCACCAGTTAAAGTAAATAAATAAAGATGTATTTTTCCATTACTGCTTTTAATTGCATAATAGTCAATAGATATCTGTGGGCACTATATTTCAGTTTGGGTTCTCAGGGTCAATTTTTCTAGAGGCTCTATGTTTACAACTTAATTACAAGAGTGTGACAGGGGTGACCATGGTCTGTGTAGCCTTGGAATCCTTGGAATCCTTCTTTTGTATGGAAAATGGAACTCACTGAAATGAAGCATTACCCTTTGGTTTCACACAGATCAAGTCTCAGCTCTGTCACTTAATAGTTATGTGAAAATGAGCAACTTACCTAAGTTCTCTAAGATGTTTTCTTCCCATCTGCCATGTGGAAAAAAAATACCCACCTCAGTGGCATTATTATGTATATTGAATGAGAAGGAATGTAAAGGAGATTTAGCACAATGCCTGGGGCAGAGTAAGCAGGTAGCAACTGTAGCTTTACCTTGATGATGATGACGACGATGATGATGATGATGGTGATGATGATGATGATGATAAAGAGGACAATGATGGCAATGATGAAGCCCATGCTCGCAGGAGTATTTAGAGCACGTTTTAAAGAAATATACTTCCTTCTCCTTGATCCAACCATTTCAAGTATTTTTAGATTATTTTTCTTGGCCATTTCCCATATCTGAGCAGAAGTTAAAATCCTTCAAGGTCTATAAAGTGCTCTAGTATCCACTGGTGGTACGGAAGAGGGACTTTAGAGCAATCTAGTATCAAAAATACTTTCAGGTTATCTTCTTTACGGTTTTTTAAACCCCGCACCGACCCTGCCAAATAAAATATACTATGAACTAGCTAGTAACAATTTTTAAATATAACGTATTTTGTATTTCCTGCCCTCTGTCCTTCTGTAGAGAAAAAGAACTTCACAGAGAAACACCTTTTTTCTATTCTGCAGCTCTGAAGCTGATGATCAACTTTAAATCACTACCTTTAAGTAGTTGATAATTTCCATATATCACTATTCTAATGACTTACCGCACACTTAGTGCTTTGAAACAACACACTTATTGTCTTGCAGTTTGGGAGATCAGAAGCCCAAATTCAGTTTCACTTGGCTGAAGTCAAGGTGTCAGCAGGGCTGGTTCCTTCTGGAGCTTCGGAGGGAGGGGTCATTTTCCTTGCCCTTGTCCAACGTCCATATTCCTGGGCCCATGGTCCTTCCTCTATTTTCAAAGCTCATCACTCCACTCTCTACTTTCATCATTGTATCACCTTCTTTTCTGTCTCCCTCTTATAAGGATACTTGTAATTACATAGTTGGGCCCACCTGGATAATCTCTTCACCACAAAATGCTTAATTTAATCACATGTGGAAAATCCCTTTTGTCATATAAGGTGACATATTCGGAGGGTATGAGGGCTAGGATGTGGGCCCTGGGGGGATGTTATTCAGCCTCTTGTCACACGGTTGTCAGGCAATCATTGCGGTGTCCGGTTACACAGTTTTACTCTAGAAGAATTGTTTGGTGTTAAAGGTGCTTGCTTAGAAAAGCTCACTTTTTAAAGTTTGAAACACTGAAATGGAACAGAACGAGATGCTTATATTCTTTGTGACACACACATTTCCATACCACACACATTTCCATTGACCTTATCGTCATCTACTTTGAAGGAGGTTTCTGTGTACCTCGCTTTTCCATTTAACAGGAATAAATATCTTAAAATGTCAAATTTCATATGATTAATTTTGAAAATGCTTTTATTGCTATTGTCAGCTTTTTTACACATTTTATATAAGTTAACATTAATTCATGGATTCTGAGAATATGCTGACATACAATGTTAAAATAAGAATAATTCCCTATGATAATGTTTACTGAAAAGTTGTGATGGGAAATTGTAACCCACACCACCATTCTTTTGTCACTGTTTTTGTAAGTGACAACTCTGACTAATATGTAGCTTTTAGATGAACAGCATGTTTGTATAAGAAGCCTAGGAGCTAATTTCAAAAGAAACAGACTCCAACCTTCAGGCAACCCAGTTCCGGGAGATTTGCCATACTTCCACTGAGGAGGCAGAATGACACGACGTCAGGATGACACGACTCCATGATGACTAAACAAGGATGACACACACCAGACCACCATTTGCTTTATGGGAAAGGGCTGTGCTAGTCTGCATGTAGAGGACTTTTCAATCCCCTCCCTTGATCTCCTTCTTTGTTTTGTTCCCCTTTCCCTCCTTTTAAAAATCTCTGTCTTTGCCTTGGCTGGTGTAGCTCAGTGGATTAGCGCCAGCCTGCAAATCAAAGGGTCACTTGTTTGATTCCCCAGTCAGGGCATGTGCCTGGGTTGCAGACCAAGTCCCCAGTAGTGGGTGCATGAGAGGCAACCACACATTGAGGTTTCTCTCCCTCTCTTTCTCCCTCCTTTCCCCTCTCTAAAATTAAATACATAAAATCTTTAAAAATCTCTGCCTTCACTGAGAGATAGAGATGGGCTTTGAGACATGAGTCCCCCATCTTCCAGTTGGCCAGCATCTGCAAAGAAACCACTTTCTTTTACATCAGCACCTGCCTCTCAAGTACTGGCTTTCACAGTAGCAGGCAGCTGGACCTGCTTTCCGTTATAGTATATATATATATACTATATATACTATATACATATATATATATAGTATATATAGTATAGTATACTATATATGTACAGTAATAGTTATAGTTCCGTTATAGTGACCCCAATGGGACTATGTGGACCCCAGTAAGGCCTGAGGGGGTCCCAGCTGCTTGTGGCAGGCTGACCCCATGGTAGGGACTACAGAAGTTTCCCAGTTCTTTTTCTGGGGAACTCTCTCTGTTCTCCCTCTCAAGACCATCAGCCACATTTAAATGCTTTGTTGGTGAAAAGAAACAAGTCTCTGGGGGAATTTACAGGTTCCAACTGGGGAGTTGATGGATTCCAATCTTAATAGTTGTGCTTTTTTACTTGGAATATTATTGTTCAGAGAAATTTGCATGGGAATCATACTGCTTTCTAATTATCTGTTAGTTTTGTTTCTCTGTTCCTCCACAGGAGGAAATCAGTTTTAATTTGAGGGCTCTCCTCTGTTTGTCTTGGTTACAGTTATTCTTTGCTTCTTTCCTTATCTTTTGTGAAATTTGGTTTGATCTTTGCTGTTTTGTTCCCCAGGAATTTTCTGCCTCTGTTGCTTGGTCTGTGCCATTCGGACCTTTAAAGGTTATTCACCATACTGGTTGGTGTGAGATAGTGTCTCTGCTCTTTGGGCTTTTCTGTATTTGTGGTACTGGTTGGTATCAGATAATGTCTCTGCTATTTGGGCTTCATGCCATGTAGGTCTTGTCAGGGTCATTTGTAGTACTAGGTGGTGTGAGTTAAGATTCTGGGGCTAATGTCCCATTCTCTCTTTTCAGAGGATTGAATTTGAGAATATTAGTTTGCTGGAACTTTGTCTTTGCTTTAGATTTTGTTTTTGTTTCTGTTTTGAAAGGAAGAGCTCAATCTCAATCTCAAAATGCTTTGCTAAACTTCTGACAAATGGAATAAGATCTTTAATGTTACGTCATAAAGATTCTACTCAGAAAGAATTTAAGTTGATGGTTTAAAGAGGGAAAAAGATCTCACTCTCCTCTCAGACAGTAAATCTAAGGAATAAAAAAAATGGGAAAATGAGTCTTTTAAACACTCTAAACCCTCTTTCTGGAGGCCCAGGAGCTACTTTGGTCCTGGGAACAGGCCACGCCAAGCCTGGTATCTCCTCCCTCCCTGTTTCCCAGCCTCCCTAAAGTTTTCAAGGAAACTAGCTAATGAGACAACTCACTTTTGAGCACACTAAAGGAATGAAGTAATCACCAAGAATAAAAAATGTAAATGTATTTGCCAGTGGGGAAAAAACTATTTCTGAAAGTTATGGAATGTGTTCATAAAGTTGTCAATCTAAAGCACGTGAATTTCTTACTTTTAGTTGTCACTTCAAATTGAGAATTTTAATTAAATTGGGAAAAAATATATGGTCTTCGTAATAAAAGGTATAAATTATAGCAATATATCTTGAAAAAAATAGAATCGAATGTGGGTTATTCTAAAGTTGGTTGTGTCTGGGTGAGTTAAAAGTGCAAATTAAAATGGACTAGAAAAGTTGAAGAAGGCCCCGGCTGGTGTAGTTCAGTGGACTGAGTGTTGGACTGAGAACCAAAGGGTCTCTGGTTAGATTTTCCAGTCAGGGCACATGCCTGGGTTGCTGGCCAGGTCCCCAGGAAGGGGCACGAGAGAGGCAACCACACACTGATGTTTCTCTCCCTCTCTTTCTCCCTCCCTTCCCCTCTATCTAAAGATAAAATAAATAAAATCTTTTTTTTAAAAAAGAAAAGTCGAAGAAGGGTTGTGTAAGCTGCAGAGATTCCATCTATGTTGAAGAGGGTCTGTGTAAGTCACAGGGGATCTGTGTAAGTTGAAGAAGGGTTGTGCAACAGGGGTGTCCAACCCATGGCCCATGGGTCACATGCAGCCTAGGATGGCTATGAAAGTGGCCCAATACAAAATTGTAAATTTACTTAAAACTTTTTTTTTGTTCATCTGTTTTCATTAGTGTTTGTGTATTTAAAGTGTGGCCCAAGACAACTCTTCTTCTTTCAGTGTGGCCCAGAGACACCAAAAGGTTGGACACCCTTGGTAGAGGGAGAAAACAAAGAGAAGGAATTAAGGAAGTGAACAAAGGTGAGAATAAAGGAAGGGATATACAGGAAGACAAGACATTGGAGTAGGAAAGTCAAGAAGAAAAATGGAAATGGAAAAAAAAGAAATAAGGAAAAAAAGGAAAGGCACATAGAAAAATGGTTAAAAAAAAAAAAAGGTGATAATTTTAATGACAAATGAAAAAACCAAAGGCTCCCTTTGATTTTCCAAAACCAATTGTTATTTATCAACAGAAACCCCAGGCACAATTAGACAGTGGGGAACAAATTAATTGATTCTTTGGTCTAATATGCTTTCATCTATAATTCTGATTATTATCTTAAAATGTTGTTACAAAAGGTGGCAAATTCCTTTGTCAATTGCATTATAATCATATTTATAACCATATCATTAAAAAATGTTATTTGTCATTTTGAGATAGTCATTGTTTTACTCTGGTACATTTGCAAAACTGATACACCTTCTGACTTATTCTAAAATTTGAGTTTCTGAGAATAAATTTTCAGACCCTACCTTTGAAATAGATGGGGATTTGTGGGGCTCTGGGGTATGACTAAATTCATAGAGATACTGGCAGACAATGAGGATAAACAGCAATTGATTGTGGGACAGAATGAACTGAAAATAATTATTGTTCTTGTGACTTTGTTCAAAATATTGTTGATTTTTTAAAAACTTATTTGTTTTTATAGAGAAATTTGGTAAACTGTAGCAATATTGAAGCATTTATATTTTTCTCCACACTCGATCCCTCCAGAATTTGGAAACTCTTAATGAGCATTATTATTTTCATGGCAATATGTTTATTTGCATGAGTCCAATAGAAATCTGATTTCTTCCAGTTTCAAAATGTGGATTTACTAGCCAAGGCTTTTACTGGAATGTCATGTCTGAGACAGATATGCCTAGACTCAGGATGTCAGCAAAAACCTTTAAGGAATAAAGATTGACTTTGGGGCTGATAAAAGTCTCTTGGAGAAATGGCCTGGTACTTTACTTATTCACATGGTTCACAGCAGTCTTCCCAGGTAAGGAGCGAAGGTTGCTTTCCTGGGAGATGACAAGGAAAGAACCTCAATATGTTTTAGAGACCTCGAGAACTTGAGGAGTTTACCCAAATCTTCAGGTATTATAGGCAAAAGCCTCATGGCAACTGTGTGATTTGGCTTCTTTACCCTGAGAGGTTAATTAGGGTTCCTTATGAGAAATTCCAACAAATTCCTTATGAGATTCCTTATGAGATTCATTCCAACAAAGTGTATTTGAGAAAGTCTATGTGATCAATTGTTATTCCTGCTGTGTTTATGCAAATAATCAGACCAAATTGAAACTGTACTTAATACAGTAAATGAATTGGTCTTGATTTGGCTCTTCGATAAAAATGAGGGTGATTTTAGGAGAAAAATTATGTTTCAATAAAATCTATAATGCACAATTATGGAAATTAGACTAGAATTCAATGAATTTTCTGTAAAATTTTATTGTTCATCTATAAACAAGGCTGGATCCTAAATTTTTCTAGTGTTCTTAAATGTTTTGGCTACAACCATCTAACTTTCATAGAAATGGAAGAAAAATTGACAGTGGGGATTTGTAACAGTGGAAAATGGTAATGGGAATTGTAACCCACACCACCATTCTTTTGACATTGTTTCTGTACACGACAACTCTGACTAATATGTAGCTTGTAGAGGAACAGCATGTTTGTATGAGAAACCTAGGAACTAACTTCAAAAGATACAGACCTTGACCTTCAGGCAACCCAGATCTGGCTTACTTGCTGACCCTCAACCATGGAGCCAGGATGACATGAAGTCAGGATCACATGAATTCAGTATGGCTAAATCAGGAAGATGCGCCCCAGACAATCACTCGCCTTATCAGAATGAACTGTACTTGTCTGCACAGAGAGAACTTTTCAACCCCATTCCCTTGATCTCTTTCTTTGTTCCCCGTTCCCTCCTTTTAAAAACCTCTGCCTCCACTGAGAAATGGAGATGGACTTTGAGATATGAGTCCTCCATCTTTCAGATCCCAGCATCTGCAAATAAACCACTTTCCTTTACGTCAGCACCTGCCTCTTGAGTATTGGCTTTCACAGAGGCAGACAGCTGGACCTGCTTTTGGTTACAGTAAGGCCTAATGTGAAAGTATGTTTTAGTTTCCCTCAAAATAATTCATAAATAAGAAAATTTAACTTTAAAAATTGCTTTCATGATCTACATCAAGTAAAACCTGTTACTAAAAGAATGAAAAAAAAAAAGCATGGTATCATAGATTACAGTACAGAATTGAATTTTCACTATCACCAGGCAATTGTTTAAAACAACTCTTAGAAAATTTAATTCATTAACTATTTGAAAAAGTGTCAGAGTTTAATTATAACTCAAACTAGTTATCACCACAATTGAATCACCTCCGTCAAAACATTAAAATCTGGTACATGAAGTCCAAATTCTCTCATTATAAATATTACTTACTAGTAATACTGCAGTTCATAAGTAAGACAAAATATCAATGATGGCCCAACTAACCTTTTAGGCAAAATTAAAGTAATTTCTTAGGTAAAAAAAAAAATCTCACCATGCTCTGAATGCAATTTTATCAAGATTTGATGCTGAACTTATAATCCTGGCTTTTTGTTTCAGAATCAAAGCTATGTTGATAGCAAACATTCTTTCACTAGCTGGAGCGCTCTTGATGGGGCTTTCGAAATTGGGACCTTCTCACATTCTTATAATTTCAGGAAGAGGTATATCAGGACTGTACTGTGGTAAGTTTCACACACATACACACACACTTGTGTGAAAATTATTCTAAAAGTAGATGTGGTAGCATACAGGGAATGTTTTGAGCTTGAGGTGGCATCACAAAAGGGATAGGCAGTAGCATAAAGTTTAAACCCTGAGTCAGGGAGGTTTGGGACCCGTAAGCAGGAGTTGAATCTTCTTACCCATGGCAACATTGCTAGTCATATGACCACAGACAAATTCTTAATTCTCAGTTTCCTTATCTAGTAAATGAAGAGAATAATACCTACCCTGTAGAGTGCTTGTGAGAATGCATGTAAAATGTTCTGCATAGCATCTGACTACGGTAAACTGCCAAGAAATGTTAGCTACTGCTATTACTCCAGATGTGTGTAGACAGTGGAAGACTGATAGACCCAGAAATTCTAACTAGACCCTTATGGTCTCCATGGGTGCTACGTCTCTGCCTCTTCTACCTGGAAACACATTAACACTGGGTCCATCTCTCAGACCATACTGCCTAGCCTTTTAGACCCAGCTGGGTGAAGGATTAAAGTGCCAGTGACCCCAGGGAGATGGAATCAGAAAGAAGCAGCTGGTAGAAGAGTTCAGAATGAAGGATGGATGCTCCTCCCATGAACTTGATAACTAAATTACTGGAATCATTCCGTCTTGGAAACAACTATTCTGTTTTTGTGTAATAATATAGTTTTATTGGGTTTTTTTTCATTACCATTTATCCCCCTTATACCCTCCTCCCCCCTGCAATCACCACACTATAGTCCATGTCCATGAGTCTGTTTTCCTTCTTACTGGATCCCTCCGCCCGCTAACCCCGACCCTGCCCCACAGCGGTCAGCCTGCTCTCTATCTATGAGTCTGTCTCTATTTTGCTTGTTAGTTTAGTTTGCTCATTAGATTCCACATATAAGTGAACATATGGTATTTGTCTTCTCTGACTGGCTTATTTTACTTAGCAAAATGTTCTCCAAGTCCGTCCATTTTGTTGTAAAGCATAAAATTTTCTTCTTTTCTATGGCCGAGTAGTATTCCATTGTGTGAATGCCCCATAGTTGTTTATCCACTCATCTACTGATGGACACTTGGGCTGCTTCCATATCTTGGTGACTATAAATAATGCTGCGGTGAACATAAGGGTGCTTCTGTTCTTTCAAATTAGTGTTTTGGGTGCCTTCAGATATATTTCCAGAAGTGGGATCACTGGGTCAAAAGATCGTTTTTAATTTTTTTAAAAGACTTTATTTATTTTCAAAGAGAGGGGAAGGAAGGAAGAAAGAGAGGGAAAGACACATCGATGTGTGAAAGAAATAGTTGGTTGCCTCTTGCACACCCACAGGGTGGGACCTGGCCCGCAACCCAGGCATGTGCCCTGACCAAGAATTGAACCAGTATCCTTTTGGTTCACAGGCCTCCGCTCAATCCACTGAGCCACACCAGCCAGCGCTATTTTTAATTTTTTGATGCATCTACATACATACTGTTTTCCACAGTGGCTGGACCAGTCTGCATTCCCACCAACAGTGCAAAAAGATTCCCCCTTCTCCACATCCTTGCCAACACTTGTTTTTTGATTTATTGATGATAGCCATTCTAACTGGTGTGAGGTGATATCTCATTGTGGTTTTAATTTGCATTTCTCTGATGATTAGTGATGTTGATCATCTTTTCATATGCCTATTGGCCATCTGTATGTCCTCTTTGGGGAAGTGTCTGTTCAGGTCCTTGGCCCATTTTTTAATTGGATTATATTTTTAGTGTTGAGTTTTATAAGTTCTTTATAAATTTTGGATATTAACCCATCATCAGATGTATCAGCCAGTATGTTCTCCCATTCCGTGGGTTGCCTTTTTATTTTGTTGATGGTTTCCTTTGTTGTGCACAAACATTTTAGTTTCATGTAGTCCCATTCGTTTTGTTTTTTTCTTTTGAGAAACAGCTTTTCAAACTTTCAGAAGCAACTAATCAGCAGAGACCTGAACAAAGGCAGGACAACAGAATCTCTAAAACAACCAGCTCTTCACCGTCTCAATACCAGTGATGCCCTAATTGTTCTGGGCTGAGGTTTTAAGCCATTGTTTCAAACTCTAGCAATTATAAACCACTAATCTCCACTGGGGGTGGGAGAGGAGAGGCAGGGTCACAAAATGGTGTATAAAATATTTATAACATTTTTACTTGCAAAGAGGAAAGACTATAATTCCATGCATCTTCAATGATCAGTTGAAAAATAAGTCTAAAATTATTTAATTAAATTTCCCTTTTTTGTTATTTTCAATGTTAAAACAAATAACTGAGAGTCAGGATAGCTTTATGAAAGTGAAAAGTCACCCACATGTGGAAAGAGCTTTGAATTCACACTGAATCAGTTCTGGCACTGTCTCTACCTGGTCTTAGGTGTGTTTATTGAATATAAGTTTTCAGTTTCCTCTTCTGAAAAATGCAAATAATAACATTATCAAAGAGGTCCAAATCCTGATTCTTCTTTTTTTTCATTTAAAAAAATACAATTAAAAAAAATAGAGCTGCCTTAGGACCCAGTGATTCCACTTCCAGGTATTTATCCAAAGAAATCTAAAACACTAATTCATAAAGATATATGCACCCCTATATTTATTGCAGTGTTATTTAAAATAGCCAAGATATTAAAGCAGCCCAAGTGATCATCAATAGATAACTGGATAAAAAAAAATGTGTTGTATATATACAAAGGAATATTATACTCGGCCATAAAAACAAAACAAAACAAAACAAAAACAAAGAGTGAATTCTTGCCATTTGCAACAACATGGATGGACCAAGATGTTACTGTGCTGAGTGAAGTCATTCAGACAAAGACAAATACCATGTGAATCATTCATATGAGGAATCTAAAGAGCAAAATAACTGAACCAACAAAACAGAAACAATTTCACAGACACTGAGAACAGACAGATGATTGCCAGAGGGGAGGGGCTTTGAGTAGAGTGGCTGAGTGAAAAAGAGGAAGGACTTAAGAAGTACAAATTAGTAGTTACAAAATAGTCATAGGAATGTAATGTACAGCATAGGGAATATATGACTAATATTGTAATAACTATGTATAATGCTAGGTGGGTACTAGAATTAACAAGGGGATCATTTTATAAATTACATAATTGACCGCTATGCTATACACCTGAAACTAATATAAAATAATATTGATTGTCAAAAATTAAATATATTATCTTTGCAAATGCAGTTTAAAATCTATAAGAAAGTTTAGTTGATTAAGTTATAAATAGGACTGATTAATAGAATAAAATTTGTAAATTGAAATGAGAAGTTCAAGAAAAACTTAATGTTTAAAATTTTTCAACTTTAATAAATTAAAATTAAAGAAAAAAATTAAAAATAAAATAGAGTTAAAATACAAAATGTTTCTGGTAAAATTGAAAAGAAATGATGTCAACAAATTGTGAAGCGACCTATCACTAGCATAGCCAAGTATACTTGTACTCTTCAGCCATCTTTTAAAATTATGTTTTGGTCTTATTCTGAGCATCAAAGTTACTAAAAATTATAGGAAGTGCAATTTGACTTCAGGTTCATGTGATTTCAGACCCGCAAGTTTGTCTACACTACTCTATTCTTGAGGCATAATAGTAGGTATTACATAAAGATTGTCAGCAGAATTTCAGGTGCTATATCAAATATTCAAGTGAAATATTAAGAACAAGGTAAAGCTTTAAAAACATATATTGAAATAGCTCCTGAAAGTATGTTTTACACAAAGACCATCCATTTCCACTTGATAGGCAGGCAGTCTGTGTAGCAGGAAGCCTCTAACAAACCTCATTTTTAAGTTCTTAAGCACATGAGAAACACTGCCTTCAGCCTTGCCTTGTCTATAGTCTCTGACCTTTTCCTGCACCCAGCCAATGGCGGAAAACGCCACCATTTCCAACATGACCGATGACATCTGCATTTAAGAAAATTATAGAAGGCAGGATCGCCTAGTGTTTTTCAGTTTTTGTATGCCTTTAAACACCCAAAGTCTTTGCTTCAATTAAATCTTTTCTGAAGACTATTGTTTGGAGATAACAAAGAAGAAGGTGGGTTGCTCTGGTTGGAGTGATTGAGGGAAGAGCCTCTTAGCTCCTTAACCCTTTCCACCTCTCTAAGCCCCTCATCACTGTAACAGTGATCTTGAGGCACCTCCACATGGTGGGAACTGAGAGGCTTGTAGTTCTCGGGCTAGCACTCGATTGCACTTGAATCTTAAGTAAGTCATTTCTCAGCTCAGTCAAGTAATAATGTTAGTCTAGATGTGTTCTAATCCCCTTTAACCCATGATTCTAGATTAAGAATATTATTATTTTTTAAGAATGTCATTATCATATTCTTCAGTCTCTTAAGACATCCAAAAACAATATGATGTAAACTCAATATTAACACAGATTTTTAAAAATTAAGTAGGACAATGTTATAAATAATTGCCAAATACAGGACTAACCATTTCTTCCTGTTCATACATCCAACTACAACTTTGTTTGGAATTTTACCAACAAATGTTCTTTTTATAAACTGTGTCTATGGTTGGGAACAAAGGTTCTTCCTTTCAACAGACTCAGGAAGGGACTTTGTCTCAGAATAATAACTGTACTTAAGCCAAACTAATGTTATTGAGCTAGTCCTGGCTTTGTATTAACATTTATGCTCATGTTTTATGCAGGGCTAATTTCAGGCTTGGTTCCAATGTACATTGGTGAAATCGCACCAACCACACTCAGGGGTGCTATTGGCGCTCTTCACCAGCTGGCCATTGTCACAGGCATTCTTATTAGCCAGGTAAACCGCCCCCCGCACCCCTTACTTCATCCATCCTCTACTTTACCCAACTTTCTTCTCCCAGACTGACCACCTGCGCTGCAGACCTACACAGGAAAAAAAACAACAAAGTAAAACAATGAAAACTTTTGCCAGAGGTAATAGAGGTGGTATAGAACCACAGGCTTTTTAGCTCAAAGCTCCATTATTACTGCTCCAGTCCTCACTTTTCCCCTTGGAGCTGTGGTTGTGCTGGCACTGGAGGTGATCCAGAAGCTAAATCTTGAACTTCTGTTGCTCCATTTAGACTTAAAGGAATAAGAAACTTCCAATTTTTGGCCATCTGGATTTCCTTTGTTTTGAGTGTCTTACTTGGAAATATTATATGTAAATGATGACCAGTTCTTGTTCAGCTGGATCTGTCTTTCCATTCTATCCTGTGGTCTCAGAGGGTGTCCTGGGAACCCCAAAGCTATGACTATCCAGGGTGTAAACTACTGCAGCAGAGATCACAAAGCTGGTTCTCATCAGAGTAATTGCTCCATCTATATAATCTCATTCTACTTAAATTCTGAGCAATCTAAGAATTTTTTTAACAAAGATCAAATATTATGCGTGACTTTGGGTATTGTTTTAAATATCAAATATGCTTAAATGTTCGGTTGATTCCTATCCTAAATGTTCCATAAAAGTTCATGAAAACAAACCTGGGTGAAGTCTTTGTAAAACAAATAGTTCCTAATTTAGTTAGGGTTAGACACTCCAGTAATTGTTTTCATCTTGATGCATATTTGAATCAAAGTTCTCAGGGATTACTATACAATAGTCAATAAGCTTATTCAACAAATTGTTGCAGGAGGCAGGCCCAAAGTGTTGTGAAGTTGATATGCTTCCTCCCTACCTTTCCAGATTGTTGGCCTTGACTTTATCCTGGGCAATCACGAGCTGTGGCACATTCTGCTTGGTCTGTCTGCCGTGCCAGCTGTCCTACAGTCTCTTATGCTCTTCTTCTGCCCAGAAAGTCCCAGATACCTTTACATCAAGTTAGAAGAGGAAAACAAAGCAAAACAAAGTAAGTGTATGGGTGGTCTTACGTTCTACCTATTGTTTTGGAACTATCACCTAATGAGAAACAGTGTGCATGAATGGCTACTCATGAAATTGGTACCTGTACTTTCCAAGTGAAGTCAGTTATTACATGTAAGGAGAATGTGCAAGATCACTTTACTATGGCAGGCACATGCCATTTTGCACCCATAAATATTCACTCGGCCCAAATCAGAAGCCCACGTACAGAGAACTGGACTCAACCATAGTCTTCTAAAAGACCTGTCAGCATTATGGTTCAGGGATATGAGGACCATAGTTCTCTTTGACATGAGATGAAGCCAAATGTTCTGCTTTTGTGAAATAAAAAAAGCAGAATTTAATTGAACAAAAAAGGATTCCCAAAGTGCATGTTATTAAGTGATAGAAAGGGCTATACAGGACTGTAGATCTTTCATTTACATAGTACATATAAATTTAATTTTATTTTTACCTGAGTTGTATAAATGTGATCATTTTTGGGACAGGCTTGAAAAGACTCAGGGGCAGTGCTGATGTCACCAAAGATATCACTGAGATGAGAAAAGAAAGGGAAGAAGCATCGAGTGAACAGAAAGTCTCCATAATTCAGCTCTTCACCAATTCTAGCTACCGGCAGCCTATTCTAGTGGCACTGATGCTGCACATGGCTCAGCAGTTTTCTGGAATCAATGGGGTAAGTTTAAGAACATCCCCTAACTCTTAAGGGCAAAGCGAATTATAATAGAGCAAAAAAGGGGTATAAGTTTAAATAGCTAAAAGACGTTTTAAAATGTTAATGTCACATAGAATAAGAGAACATTGAATGAGTGTTAATTTTCTGTTTTGCCTCATCTGCTTTCTAAAATTAGCTCACAATTTTTAAAAATGGCAATAATCAATGGCATTGTGTGTCTATTAAGATGTAGGTAAGAAGGCAAAAGCCATAATAAATACAAAAGAGGGAAAAGGAGAATAATTATACCGAAGAAAACTAAATTACAAGGGGCTCCTAAAGTTGAGTATAAAATTTAGAATTTATAATAGCCTTGGCTAAAAGAGTCTATGGCTTCCTCTATTTAAATGAACTATAACAGATATCCAGGTACCAAGACATTTCCTGCCATCCAAGAAACTCACTCTATTTGGGGAGACAGCTCACACACAAAATAAGTGATAGAGCGAACTGATATGATATAGTGAGTGAGGGCGGTAGAAAAGACATGACTGAAAAAGATACCGAGTATTCAACTTGCTAGCTTTGGGGTTTTGACTTGAAATCTTTGCATTATGCAGACTAAAATTATTTTTACTGGCAATTAGCTAGCAGAAAAAGATGATTAAGCATTTGTTAAGCAACTAAACAGAGGAAATCACCTATCCCCTTTTGTTGCTGTTGAAAATATTATTTGGGCTTCCTCTGTAGATAGCCAACATCGGATCCACAAAGGACACTTTGGGGGTGGCTGATGAGTGGGTGAAGTGCTTGGGGGGGCAAGGAAAGTAACTCCTGTGAAGTGAAGCAAGAGGAGGACTGAACCTCATTCCACAAGCTGAATACAGTTCCGCTGCAGTCTTCGTCCTCCTTTAAGGGTCCTTGATGTTCATGCTTATCTAATTCTCTTTATAACTCTGGGGCTCAGGGACCAAATTTCTTTCTCCTATCTCAGCTCTGCCTGTAATTCAATGGCACAATACTTAACTCTCTGAACATCCCCACTTTAGCTTCCATCCCAGTGTCTACTTAAAGGCATCCAAGAAATTCTGGACTTGAGGTTGGTGGGCAGCCTAAAAATGGTGGGAGAGTGCACAGTGGACTAAAGTCAGTCCTCACAGGGCACAGCTTGCATAGTTCTGCGTCAGCCCCATCTGTAAAAAGAGGAGATGTCTGTAGGGAAGGACGCCAGAGGATGGTAGAATGACAAAATGACCTAAAAGACTGTTATAAAAGTAAATGCATAGGTGAATGATAAAGGCCATTAGGGGGATTGTGAATCATGTTTCTTCATCTCTACTGAGATTAGTAGAAAATTTTGGAGTAAATGCAATACAACTGGAACTCTCATACACACTGGTGAGAGTGTTAACTGCCACAGCTTCTTTGGAAAATTGTTTGGCAGTATCTATCAAAGCTGAGTGCAGGCATACTCTGTTGTCCAGCAGGTCTGTTCCTAGGTGTAAATGTATGCATTGTTCACTGAAAGGATTATACTAGAATGTTCATAGCAGCACTGTTCGTAATCACCTTAAAGGATAACTAGCTAAATACCAATCAATGGTAGAATGGGTAACTAAATTGTGGCATATTAATACAATACAATACAATATAGTAGAGATAGTGAATAGTCTACAAATACAACTATAGAGTATTCTCACAAAAGTAATGTCGCAGCCTTTTGTACATTATTATGTGTATTATATACAAAATAATACACACTATGTGGTTTCATTGGTATCAAATATAAGACTAGGCAAAATTTACCTATGATAGTGGAAATTGAAAGCATTTGCTTGAGAAAATAGGGTGACATTTAGGGGGCTTCAGGAAAGCAAGAAAGGATTTATTTACCAATCTGGGTATTGGTTATACAGGTGTGTTCACCTCGTGAAAATTAATTGAGCTGTACATTCATGACATGTGCACTTTTTTGTATGTATTTTATTCTTTAACAAAAGGTATAAAATTTTTCAAAATAAAGAGAATGCATATGCAGAGTTTTTGCTAAATATAAAAAAGCTTTTAAGCAATCAGAAGCTTTAAACACTGAAGGAAAATTGTGGTTTCTTCTTCCCCAGAAGGAGAGAGTGGATAAAATCTTTAGGAAGCTCTAGGGACCATGGTTACATGGAAGCAACTAAATTTAAACAACCTAAAATATTTCTTGCTTTAAAGCCATCAGTGCTATGCTTCTTGATTAAGGCTAAACTGCTATTACTTTGCAGATCTTTTACTATTCAACCAGCATTTTTCAGACAGCTGGAATCAGCCAACCAGTTTATGCAACCATTGGAGTTGGTGCCATCAACACAGTTTTTACTGCTTTCTCTGTAAGTAAAATAAACCTAAAATAATCTGCTTGTTCCTTAGTCCAGAAATGGAATTTAAAAACAAAACAAAACCTTGTGATCTGAAAGTGGTCAATGACTCAGTGGCACATTGTCTACATTCTCTGGGTGTGTGAAACCAAGTGGGTCATGGGAAGACCCTTGTATGTGAATAACCAACCACTGCATTGACTAGGCATAATTGAGCAGGTTGTCTGGTTCTCTCTGGTTATAACTGCTTCTCTCTTTTGGTGGGCATGCCACTAGTTACTTATTTAGGAAGTAAAAACTCACCCCTTGGGTTCCTTCTCCTTTGCTATATACTTAAACCGTTGTGTTTAGCCAACAGCTAATGATTTCCTTCAATAGTGGGTCTTGTACCTCGATTCCTCTCTTTCTGTGGTTGAAATTCATTTTTTATCCTGATGTCTTGGGAAAACCTTTTTTTAAAAATAAATGTGACCCTCTCGATTAGATAGCTAAGCCTGTAGTAAAATTAAACAAACTCAGCAAATTTTTATGATGTTAGGCCACTGGTCACAGCTTCCAAGTAGCTCACAAGGCCAGAGCTTCTGGTGATGTACATCAGTGTGTGGTGTCATGAGAGGATGGAGTAGAAGTGGTGTACAAGTTGACATGCTATTGTTATTTTTGAAATTTTTTTTTTAGGAAATGACAAATGCTATTTATTTTTGAAGAAAAAGAATTCCAACAAGGGGAAGCGGTCATATAGTCTTTTTAAGACCAAATACCTTATATAAGGAATGATTTGGTATTTTAACAATAATAATGTTTAACATGAAAATCTAAAAATCAAAGTAAACAAGCAACAATAACAACAACAAAATTTCCCAACTAATGTAATGTGGCTTATTTTTTTTATCTTAGAATGCAGAATGTTCAAAAAACTTGTGCTTTTTAATTTCAGTCACAATGTTATACTCAATATACTTTAGTCACTCATTTTTCATTCTCTTCACATGGACTTTTAACTATTACCTTACAGTGGTCAATAAATCATAGTCTGGCTACCTAGATCAAAAGGCAGCTTTGTCCAGACCTTGGAAAAGTGGGAGCAGAACAAATAACAAAGAAACAGCAATGGGTCTGCAGACATGCATTTAGAGATAATGCCTGTTCGAACCAAAAGGTCACTCAAAATCAATGGAGGTCTGGTGCTAGGATGAAATCCAATGGACTATGTGCATTCTTTTGTTGCCTGAGATAAAATGTTTTACACATCCTACTTCAATTCATTTTTCTAATACAGAGATTATGATTGAAACATTTTATATGTAACAGGATTTGCTATGCAAAGCATCCAGTTGTCAAGGCTGGGTAACCCAGACTCTAAAAGTGCCTAAAAGGAAACTGCTGCAGAATTTCATTTCTTGTCTCCCCCCAGGCCAATCTCATTGGAGTAGGAAGAGTTGCTTTGAAAACCGTATCTTGATTGTTTTGAATATACCTTTATAGAGTTCATCTTTTTATTCTGTGAAAGTTTTTGAATGAGTGACATAATATAAAAAATCATCTCTAATCATCTCATTATAAATAACCCCCCAGGATTACAAATAACAATTAAACACTTTAATTATATATGTATATTTTTGAAAAGTTTTTTTAAAAGGCTAAAAAGATAGCCCCTCAGTCAGTCACCCAGTTTCTCTTCCTCAAATGAACCAATGTTACTGAATTCCATATATCAAAATAAAGATATGCAAATAGGAACATGTACTGAAATATATTAATGTTTATATTAACAACTTGGAAGGAACATAGTCTTTTTCTTTTTTTTTTTTTTTGAATAAATATTTGCGAAAAGAGAGGGACTTTCCTGACTCCACTTTGAATTATATTCCATATTCCATGTTTTCTTCCACACTAATGGGCCCATAAAAGACAGCCTTTTGAGAGACAAAACAAAACAGGAAGAAATGTGGAGGCAACTGGGAGGCAAGATGGGTCCTGGGGAGAAGTGGTGGCCACCAATCTCTAAGTAGGCTTCCAGGATCTGAGTGACGCACACTGTCTAGGGCAGAGGTGAGAGTTAAGGTCAGCAGACGTCTCCAGCCCCTAACCAAGACTCACCCTGTGTCACATTCCTCCCTGCATACTCACCTGACCGCGGAATGGGAGTCTGACTCAATTTCCAAGGCAGACAACTTTAGAGTTTATTATCTATTAGTAATAATTATTCAGAAGCAGAAAAACAAACATATATAATGAAAGCCCTTGTTCCTGAAGAAATGCTTCTATTTTCTTTGTAGCTTGACATGTGGTCAAGTCAGCTTTAAAAGCCATGATTAAAAAGTCAAATATATAGAGAGAAATTTTATGAAAGTGAATTTTTCTCACTTCCTTCTCAACAGTTAAATGTGGGCTCTTTGCTTATCATCAGCATCAATTTGATACTGATTACAAAATACCTCTGACATGAAAGGGGTTTTCACTGTTGGCAAAAAGAAATATTTCTCAGATATTTTCAGAGCCAGAGCTCACTGTACTAAGGGTATTTAATTGCTATTGATCTACTGATAGATTTTTGAAACTAGCCAATTTACTCACCAAAGTGAGAAATTAACAGGTAGGTTTTTTGTGTGAGTGACTCACCAACCTTGGCAGTATCAAGCAAGACTCTATCCAACAAACTCTGGTTTCGGCTAATTGTAAATCTTAACCATTAATGCAGAAGTCCCCAGACCCAAAGGAATCAATGACATATCTCCTGACTTACAATAAAAAAGCACTTTAACCTTCTGCTTTAAAGTCTTACCTTTTGAACTGGATAGTTCATTCCTGGCACCAGGTACATTTAGGCACACGAGAAAAATGAAGACCTGGCTATTTCAGTAAAGTGATCAAGTCCCATACATTGCCAGGTGACTACTCTGTGAGAAAGTTGGTTGAGAATAGTTGAAACATCAACAGCAGTGCTGTTTCAGGGGTCTGCAGTGCACACACACTCAGGAGAGAAGCTCATATCATTTTTATGTGGAAATTTCATATTTTAAACATGCAAGAAATCTGTTGGAAGAGACCTTAAGTGTATGGCCTCTTAATATCATACCCAAAGTGAGCATCATAAAGTGGTGGTAACACCGTGGTTCTTTCTCTGGAATGCCAGGCTCAAATTAATGTGTCTAAATGAAGCAGGTATTTGTGAATGTCACCCTGGTCACTGAGACCAGCTTTACTACCTAGGGCAAGAGTTACTCACCGGCTCAGTTCCACATCAGTAAAATGGGAGAACAGAACTGCCTCTTTCCAGTTTTATAAATTAAAATGACTTCTTTGTCAGTAAAAACTATTTAAGTATCAAACCTGCATATTTTAAAACTTTCCCAGGTATTCCTCGTGGAGAAGGCAGGGCGCCGCTCCCTGTTTCTAATCGGAATGAGTGGGATGTTTGTCTGCGCCATCTTCATGTCCGTGGGCCTCGTGCTGCTGGTGAGTTTGATGCCTACACTGAGATTTTTGGTTGCCATATGACAGCAACTCCATGCTCTGGGCTAAAGCACTTGTATGTCAAAAAACTTTTGAGAATGACTTACAAAATAAAGCCAGAGGAAGAGCATTTAACCCAAAGGAGAAATGTAAAGAAAAAGATAGCTGGTTTGGGGAGTTTAAAGGCTGAACATCAGCAAGTAAATTGCACTTGTTAACCCAGGGAGGCAGAAATGGTCAGAGCGTAGGCTCTGGGGTCAAGTGGCTCTGCTACTTAGCTGCCTGTGTGCCCTTGGGCAAGTACCTGGGCTTCTGCAGCCCAGGACCCTCAACCACTACTTCACACGCATCCTGTCTAGCAACCTGGCTATTAGTAGGAGCAAAGGTCACTGGACCCTGACCCTGCTTCTTCCACAGGAAAAAAGTGACTAAGAATCATTTAAAATCCTAATCCAGAGAATTTCGCTATAACAGAGCTCAAAAGATTTATAGGTAACTCAGACTAGAATAAACTTGTCCCCAACTAGAATAACTTGTACTTATTTGCACATAATCACCAGGAAGAGAGCCATGTTCACCGCTAACATCAGGAAGCATCTACTTAGCTAAAGGAAGAAGCAGCCAATAATCCCAGTTCTACTTTTGTTTTGTTTTGTATTGTTTTTTCCCTCAGAATAAATTTACTTGGATGAGTTACGTGGCCATGATAGCCATCTTCCTCTTTGTCAGCTTCTTTGAAATCGGGCCAGGCCCCATCCCCTGGTTCATGGTGGCTGAATTCTTCAGTCAAGGACCACGCCCTGCAGCTTTAGCCATAGCTGCGTTCAGCAACTGGACCTGCAATTTCATTGTAGCTCTGTGTTTCCCATACATTGCGGTAAGCGGCCTAATATTGTGCACATTTACTGAACAGAAGTTAGGGTCGAACAACAGCTAATTGGGACTCTGTGTTGGTTCTTTATGCAGGATTTCTGTGGACCTTATGTGTTTTTCCTCTTCGCTGGAGTGGTCTTGGTCTTCACTCTGTTTACATTTTTCAAAGTTCCGGAAACCAAAGGAAAGTCCTTTGAGGAAATTGCTGCAGAATTCCGAAAGAAGAGTGGTTCAGCCAAAACACCAAAAGCTGCCACAGAAATGAAATTCCTTGGAGCTACAGAGACTTAGTAAAAATAGCCTGCTTTTTGACATGAACAGAAAAAGGAAGAAAGCCATGTGGTTATAAATGACAGTTCTTTGAGAACTTTATATCTATGTCTTAAAATATTGTTTTATTTTTTTAAAGGAGCTTTTATGAGCTCTGATAAGAAATGTCATCAAATATTACCTAAGAAAGTACTTTTTTTTTAAACTACAGAATCTATTTTTGATAGTAAAAATCTGTAATTAAGTAAGCCTAGAAGTCTAGCTCATTGTGTTACACTAGAGGGCAAGGACATTCTCAAATATTATCAGTTCTATTCTTTATAACAAGGTTCTACTGAAATTGAAGCCGTTTCAATGTATCATATTACTGCTTCATTAAGCATGTGACTAGAAACTGAAGGTACAGCTATTAATATTTACATATTTAAACCTAAGTTGGAATTTTCTTACCCACAGACTTCATACTAAAGGATATATGGCTAGTGGTAGTTAAGGTTCATGGTAAAATTGACAAGTTTTCCATTTCTCTAACTCAGTTTTTTTCTTGTGCATTGGAATTTGTATTTTGCTTAAATTTTTGTTCTTTTCTGTATTTTCATTTGGAAAGCTTTAGTAAGTATATTAAAATATGTTTGTAAAAAAAGCCTTTTATTTTTGGTAGGCTTACCAAAATCTTTCAGTACTTGGAAAAACAAGCAAACAACATTTTTAGCTGGTGACCAAAGAGGTTTTTTTAGATTAAACAGTAAAAAATGTTTTAGCTGGTAATACAGCATGGATTATCAATTAGTAGTAACAGCTATTAAAAACCCCTGTTAAACAAGTTCCTTGTTGGTTCCGTCCTTTGAGCTATGTTTTGTTTTGCTTTTTAATTACGCACAGCCTGGTTTTCTGAGCTGTGTTATAAACTATGCTCAGCATTATACCAGGCATTTTGTATATCTCCTCAAACTCCAATAAATTAAAGCAGTCTAACTTAGGGAATTTGAAGTAAAAAATTGCTCTTCGTTAAAAATTTTTTTTCTGAACCATTATGGTTCTAAGCAGGTTGAAAAGGTAGAGTTGGAGAATTCCTGAGGGTGGGCTCCTGAAACTTTATGAATGTTCAGCTTCAGACTTGATGAAAATCCCTGTTTAATTTTCCTGGGAAGACTGAGTTCCCTAACACAACAATCATCCCCTTCGATGTGCCCCTCTTTGTCTTAGAAGTACAGGGATGCTATCTAAGCAGTTGTGTTGCAATTGCTAATGTTTACTGTGTACTGCCTATGTGCCAGGCATTGTTCTAAGTGTTTTTACCTATGTAGGCAAATTGAAATTAAACAGGTAATTAAACAGACTTTTGTTTAGAGTCATTTTAGCGACTATGGAAATACAGTTCTGACGGATACCAAAGGCTTAGTGGGCAGTTAGAGCATCTGCAGGCTGTTTTCCTCACCAGTTGGAGTGCACTGGAATCAATCCTTTTTATGTTTGCTTTCGCGTGCATAAAACACTCAACACTTGCTTGTTTGTTGTTGTTGCTTACCTTTATGTAATTTGGTAGTCCAAATAAGGAAATTTTTCACTTGGACTGATATTTATTTCCTTTAGGCCAATTCGGGATAAACTATGTTCACTTAGGACTTCAAGACAGAGTGAGCTTAAATAGTTCAGGAGAACTTTGTCCTAAACCGTGAACTCCCAGGGTGTTGGATGAGGAACATGCATGGACTCCGAATAGTGGAAAAGGGAAATGGCTCTTGTCTTCTGGGTGCTGATGGCCTTTGACAAGCCCAAAGTTGCAGTGATAAAGAAATTCAGTATTTTTACAGGTGATGAATGTAATTTAATGAAATCATTACTCCTCATCTCATTTACTAAGAGAATAAAGTAGTAAAGGTTTAATAAAGAGCCCAAAAGACCACTTTTAAGTTCTAATTAATATTTTGATAGGCCCACAAATACCAGAAATTTAGACCTTGAAATTTGTTTTTCTTCCATAATTTTTTTTTGCAGAGATATAAGTGAGGCGCAAGGAAGTATGAAAGTGAAATTAGAAGCTGTTAACCCTTCATATTAGGACAAAGAAACTCCCGAAACAATAAAAATTCCTAGATCTTCAACAGTATACATCACAATAAATAATAAAATTGGCACTAATTAACTAGATTTAATCCCAGGGAAATTAGATATCAGTTTGAACACATTTTTCATAGTACTCCATCATTTTTGTGGCAGTGTTTTCATACTCTAATGTTCCTAGAAATGTGATTTTTCTCTTTGCTTGTTTGAAGCATGGTTATACTTGGTCTGGTTACTCACCTGTGACATCGAGCTGGTGCCTGCTGTCCTGGCGTTAACACAAGGGTTTTCTCTGCTGAGACACAGTAAGAGAACACCTCCTCCTCAGGGAGCTCACAATCTACCAAGGAGTTTGGGAAGACCAGGATATAAATGTTTCTGTCTGTCTCTTTTGCTTTCCATGAGCCTTGAGTTAGAGGCCTCTCTTGTAAAATGGGCCCAATAACGTTACTTGCCTCTGAGAGTTGTTGTGAGGATTAAATGTAGGTGCTAAGCAGAGTGTCTGGTATCCAATGTGTTACCCAGAATTAGTATTGACAGATACTATTAGGATACAGGATTACCATATATATAAGATAGTCCCAAATTCATAATTCAAGATAATATTCTCTTACTTCAAGCAACAATCTCACAAAGACAAGGGAAAGTAAAAACTAGGGGTGATCTTAGGCTATCTAATTCCTAAACCCATACTTGATATTTCTAAGTAGGTTATAGGAGTTTTTATAATATTTTTAAAATTTGCTTTCACCTAAGTTGTTATTTTTAAGAGATCTATATGTAATATTATTTATTTGAATGATACTAAGTACAAGATAAAATGCTGTCTATTACATTTAAATATAATTTAACAGGATTGTCCACATAAGACAAGACCAAACCTTCTCGAAAACCCTCAAAAATTACAAAGTATATAAACCAATGTACATGTATAAACTACCTTTCATTGCCAGTTTATTGTTGGATATGCATCAAATAAAGTAATGTTAGGCAATAGCTTGTACCTATGGTGTCCTAAGCACAGTGCTGAGTAAAGTATAAAAATATAACTTTTAATTACAATGCTATACCAGTGACCTGAGAAGAAAAGGCTTATTGAAAACCGCTCTGAGTCATATATTGGTGTTTTTACTGTTTTCTGATTTGGTGACATCAGAAATAATCACAATGAAAAGAAACTGGTTTTAGTTAAGAGTATATATATGCTATATTCTTATGTTAACATATATTTCCAAATGCTTAGTGTGTTTTCTTTTATATAGAAAATATATTTAAGAAACTTGATATTGATTTACTGTATACATGCATTTCCTTTTCATAATAGTTTTCCTACTCTCATTTTAAAGATAATATGTGAGTTATTTTCCTCAGGCTGTTGTTTTGATTATCAGTAGTAGGGAAAAACTAGCCTGAAGGCTAGGTAGGCACAGTTGAAGAGTAATAAATGACTCCTTTTAATAAAAATAAAAATAATTTAACTTAGTAAGTATTTAATCAAGCTCATATTATGAAAAAGACACTTCATTAAAGTTCTGTGAAAGACAGACTTCTGGTCAAGATAGAGGCATAGGTAGACACACTTCACCTCCTTATGCAACCAGAAAAACAATTACAAGCAAATCTCAAAACAAGTAACACCCAGAACTGTCAGAAAATTGAACTGTATGGAAGTCCAGGGACCAAGGATTTAAAGAAACCACATTCAGATAGACAGGTAGGAGGGGTGGAGACATGGAGACGGGGCAGAGAGGCAAGGAAACACAGTGTGATATAGAGAGGCAGTGGCAGCAGTGGAAGTGGACCATGCACGGACAGTCCCACATTCACATGTGGTGGATAAAAATCAGGAAGGATACCTTGAGAGTGAGTGATTCCAGCCCCAGACCAGACCACACAGCCCAGGATTCCAGCACTAGGAAGATACATCCCCATAACTTCTGGCTGTAAAAACCAGTGGGGGTTGAGGCAGTGGAAGAAACTGCTGATTTTCAGGAACTCCAATTAAAGGGCCTGCACAGTGTTAAAACGTACGCAGACCCACACACTCTGGGATTCAAAACAAGGGCAGGAGCTGGAAGGGTGCCAGTCACATACGGGGGTAGTGGGTGAAATGACGAGAAACAGGCTGAGTTCCAGGACAACCGCCAGAAGCCAGGCAGTGGCATTGCCCCCTCTCTGAACTCTCCCTCCACACAGAGCTACAAAGCTGTGAAGTGAGTTGCCCCACCCTGGCTATTGTCTAAGGCTCCGTCCCACACAATTTACAGGTGCCTTTTATAGGGAGTCAAAGCAGCTCTACCTAATATACAGAAACAAACACAGGGAGGCTGCCAAATTGAGGAGACAAAGAAAGATGGCCCAAATGAAAGAACAGAACAAAACCCCAGAAAAAGAACTAAACAAAATGGAGATAGCCAACCTAACAGATGAAGAGTTCAAAACACTGGTGATTAAGATGCTCAAAGAACACATTGAGTATGGCAACAACATATAGGAGAAAATGAAGCTTACACACTAACTGAAATAAAGAAAAATATGCAGGGAACCAACAGTGATGGAAAGGAAGCTGGGATTCAAATCAATTATTTGAAACATAAGGGAGAAATAAACATTCAACCAGAACAGAAAGAAGAAACAAGAATCAAAGGAATTAAAGGAGTTCATCATTACCTAGTCCTTATTACATGAAATGTTAAAGGGACTTATTTAAGAAAAAGGAGATCAAAACTATAAATGATAAAAAGGTAACAAATACACAACTATCAATAACTGAATCTAAAAACCAAACTAAGCAAGCAACCAGAACAGAAACAGAATCATAGACATGGAGATCATCTGGAAGGTTATCAGCTGGGAAGGAGAAAGGGGTCAATGGGGGAAAAGTGCAGATATTAAAAAGCATAATTGGTAAGTACAAAATAAACAGGAAGATGTCAAGAATAGTGTAAGAAATGGAGAAGCCAAAGAACTTATATGCATGACCCATGGACATGAACTAAGGGGGGAATTGCTGGAGGGAAGGAGGTTACTGGGCAGAGGGGGCAACTGGGGAAAAATTGGGACAACTGTAATAACATAATCAATAAAATATGCTTAAAAAAGAAAACAAGCATGGAGAGAAAAAATAGTTTTGTGAAAGAGAATGAAAAAGGTGAAGGAATTAAGAAAAAAAATGTCAGAGACATCAGTATGGTGATTGCCAGATGGAAAAGGAGCTTGAAGAGGGTACAGGGGGGTGGATTTTGATGGAAGGAAGCCTGACTTAGGGTGGTGAACGCACAATACAATATACAGGTGATATATTATAGAATTATACCCCTGAAACCTACAAAATTTTGTTAACCAATGTCAAACCAATACATTTAATTTAAAAAGAAAATTTTTTAAGTTTTATGAAAGACACAAATCTTAGAAGAATATACGATCCCTATCTTTAATTACCTGCATTATCTTAAAGGAAATGAGATTTGAAAAGAAATAGTTTCAGTTCCAAGGAGAGAAGAGAAAAAACTGCAAGCTTGTGGTTATCAAACTTTTAAGTTGATATCCAAAATTTTCATATGTTTAAATACCTGTAAAAGATGTAATTTTTCAAAATATAGTATATATTTATATTTTAAAATTACTGTGCCTTATCCAATGGAATTTAAATATCACAGTAGTTTATTGCTCATCACAATTAAAAATACATATAAATATATTTATATGTTCACTGCTAGAAATTTTATTGCATTCTTTCTATTCTCACATTTCTGTTCTGTTTCCTTAAAAGAATTTTATTCCAAAGTAATAAATATATGTCTTAAAATATTTTTGAGGATTCTATTATAAGTTTCTGCAACAAAAATATCTATAATTTAAATTCAAATTTTTAAAAATGTCCTGTGTCTACAAAGGTCAAAATGTTTAACCTTTTTTTCTGAGTTCAGTTAGCATTTATGATAATTAGTTGTACACAATTGATGAAAGAAAAACATCAGTATTACAAATTTTTATAAAAGGACTCATTTTAAAAGCAGTTATTTTAGAAGTTTACCTTAATGAGATTTAAATATTAATGAATGGGTATTTCTTATTACTAAAGTGAAAGTGTTCAGCATAAATTCTATTATTACTTTTTGCTATTATAAACTTATTGCAAATCTTGTTTTCATAGGTAAGTAAACAGGAATGGAAGGACCAATGTTACTCAACTCCATGAATTACTTCTAACTTATAGCCACAAAGCACATAAAAATTCATCATCAAACCAATTTTTAAAATTATGTCAGCTAAAAACTCAATTGGTCCCTTAATTTTGTTGAAAATTTTTTAAAAACCTGCAATGTGAAAGCATTTATTATCATTCCCTCACTTAGTCTCCAAGTAACACACCAAAAAGGTTTTACCGAAACTTAATAAAAGGCTATTAGTTATATTGTTCAATCTTTCACTTAGAGGCAACTTGCTTAACCTGATGTACTCAGAAAGGATTGAGAAAAATTAAAATATTAATTTATGCATTTTTATACATACAATAAAATATTTCTATTTTATCACATGTTGTATTTATATCAAACCATCAGAGCCCAGATTTAGCCTGTTAGCTTGTTCAATTCTCAGTGATAACCTAATGGGCAAATTCAATCCTCACTTTCACACTAATTTACCAAATCAACTTACTTTCTCTCTGAGTTAGTTGCTTCCAATAAGTACCTTTACATTCATTCCTATGACGGTCATCTCATGTCTGAACTGTGGTGCTTCCACAGGTAGACACAGATATGAGGCATGTATACCTGCTGTAAACCTGTCATCTGCATTCTAGAGAGTTGTTTTATTTTCTTTACTTTCACTAGCCTTGCCCTCAGGAGGAATGCACTTTCAAAACAATTGGGTAAGGTCTGCTAAATAAAAGTGGTCATTATGCTGTCCTACAATGCCTGAATTCAAAATATCAAGGCCAAAATATGCTATTTCTTATAAGCCACCTATAAGCTCCATGGGTAAAATTATTTCCAAGTATCTCTTTGTTTGGTATCTCTAAGGTTTAACACTCTGAGTCAAGGTACCACGCTGAGAGTCAGGATCCAATGAGGACTATACCTGTCTTTTTAAAGTGGAAGAAGGATGATTATGAAAGAGATGTTGGAGATAACAGGCCTAATGCTCAATTGCAGGCATGAAAGCCTACATTTTTGTCCATGAGTAAGAGGTAACATGCCCAACTTTGAAAACAGCTGTTAGAAGTTATTCACAAAGTAAATGCTGGGGTAGCTTGGGGAGGAAGGAAGAAATGAAACTTAGAGGATCAGACCAGATGATCCAGCATCCAAACAACAGGATTTCAAAAGAGGAGAATCAAAACAGGGGGAAAGAAATTATCAAAGATACAGTATATCGGAATTTTCTTGAATTGAACAAGACTCGAGATTGAAAGTTCATCATGTGCCAAACATAAATAGAGCCCAAAATTTCATCATGAAACTTCAGAACCCCAGAGATTCAGAGTCCATATAAAAGCATACAGAAAGGAAAGATAGGTCATATGCAAAGGAACAAGATTCATAGCAGCATGCAACATCTGAACAGCAACTGTGGAAGCTTGAAGGCCATGGAGCGATGCCTACAAAATTCTGAAGGAAAATATTTTTCAGCCTGGAACTGTATCCCTAGGCATATTACGAACTGAATGTTTAAGTAGAATTAGGTATATTTCCAGGCATGCAAACAAAACTTTACCTCTTCTGCACCATTTCTAATGAAACAAGTGGAAGGTGGACTCTACTAAAGCAGAGGAGAAAACTGAGAGAGGGGAACATGGAATTAAGCAAAAGAGGAGATAGAAAGATAAGTTTCAGGACAGAAGTCATTGATGGGCAGCTACCATCAGGACCTGGAAAATAACCAATTCAGACTGAAGCAAGGAAAAGAAGGTTCCAGAGGAAAATAGAGCTCAAATATTTATGATGTGTTTGGCCACATAAAGGACTATTTGGAACATTTAGAACAAAATTAATGCTAAACACATAGAAAACTAAACAAATGCAAATATGAAGCAATTATGAATTCCTGGGAGATAGCGAGGTAGGGAGTGGCATAAAAGGGAAGGTCACAGTATTTTATATTATTTGGTTTGGCAGTGAATAATTATTTACAAAATTATGTAAAACACTGGATATCATTACAAGTCTTGTTTTCACATTAAATTTATAATAGTACTATATTATCTGTCATGTGAAAAGGAAAGGTAAGAAAGTGTGAGAAAAAAAGTTCAAGTATTACTTATCATAATAAATTGTCAACACAAAACAACCAAAATCTATAAAGCAAAAATATAAGTCTAAGTCTATGTGCTGGTAATTTTCCCTGAGCCCTGCAGATCTATTTTTACCTTTTCCACCCTGCACTCTGCCGCAGAAGGCTTCTCCTCAGTCTTCGGTATCCAGTATCATCTGGGTTCCTCATCATTGGCTTCTAGTTGGGTTTGCTTAATGGGTACCTTGGTGGGAAATGGGAAGACGAGAAAAGGCACAAAGTGGACTGTTGGTTCCTTCAGCTTCCACCTTCCCACCCAGGCAGGGCAGTGACTGCTTTCACTCACCTACGGCTATAGCTCCTGATCTTACTGGGTTCTGGTAATTGATCCCCCAGACCTTGCCCCTTTTAATCCTAGAGTTGGTGATGGTATCCTACTATTGTTAGTTACTACCACTAGTCTCAGGTGCTTCATTATCCCTTGCTGGTTCCTTAACTCGGTCTACTTCTTTGTAAATTGTATTTTCTTTAGTCACCCCATTCAGTACACCATCTATTTCTGCTGAGACCATGAACAACACAGCATATGAATCAGAACATCGAAATTAAAGCTTCAAGGAATCATTAAAAATTTTGCAAGTGTTCAGCTATAAGAAGGCTCATGGGTGGGGGAGAATGGGGCAGAAAACTATTGTGAATTCTTTTAAATATATTTAATATAAGACTTGTACTATTATTTGACCTTTAAATTATAGACATGTATTATTTTATAAAAGAAAGTATTAAATAACAATAAAAATTTTAATTTAAAATATTAAATCAACTGAAAAAATGCTATATAGCACAAAAATAGATGACATTATGTATATACAATATATTTTAGATACATGAAAGAGATTGAGAGTGAAGCAGGGCTGAATGGGGGAGAGAGGAAGGGAGAACACTGTGAACAGTGGTTAGTGGTTATCCACAGGTAGTAGGATTTCAGCTAGTGTGTATGTGTGAAGGTGCAGTCCAAGTTTTCTTCATTGTTCGTGTACATTATGTTTATAATTGGATAAAAATAAATGTGGAGGAAATGAACTTTCAGAAATAGATGTTGAAAAAAACAGGGGAAATAGGTCTGCTAATGAATGGATAACCAAACTTTAAAATACTACTCAGCAATAAAAAATAGTGAATAACCAAGATATGTATTAAAAGATAAATTTAGACATAAAAAATTTAAGAGTGTATTTGAGGAAAAATCAATTCAAATCAGGCAGTGCCAAGCCAAAAGTGGTTGCACTCCACCAACAGGAGCTGGGGGCAAGACTTTCATAGAAACCATTAGATTGGTTAGCATTGCTTTATTTGGGGAAGACTGGTTGGCTGTTTGTGATCAGCTGTCCTTAGGTTTTGATTACCCTTAAGGTATTTATAGGCTTAGGTTTTGATTTGCTTACATAGGCTGCTGAACCACCTCAGTCTAACAGCCTTCTTGTTTAATTATTACAATAATGTCATAAAGTAACATGGATGTGTCGGTGGTAGTGAAGATAGCACCAGGTGTTAGATGGGTGGGGTCAGACTGGACCTCAGTTCAGCAACCTCAGTACCTGAGGCCTGGATAGGAAGGAATTGACAGCCAAGACTCAAACTATAAGAGAAAGTTCATTTACAAAGTCACAGAGGTAAAAGAGAGTGGTAGGAGGAATGGGTTCAGGAAACAAATCACAGAGGCAAAAGAAGGGGGCCCTTAGAGTTTGGAGAGAGAAGGTAAAGGTAATATGCCTGGGGGCGGGGGTAAGAGGAGAGGGAGGGGAAAGGTGTTGGATCCTTCCTCATAAGGGCTTTTAAGGGCAGAGGTTTTAGGGGAGGTCAGGGGATCTAAGCCCAATGGCCAGTGATATGCTAGGGAAGAAAGTTTACTTGTTTTCCTAGTTTTACCCATTGTTAGGCACCCAGGGCTTTCCACCCTGATGACCTTCTGTGCTTGGCCTTTCGTCCTTGCTCTGTTCAAGTCTGTCTGGCTGCCTACTGCAGATAAATCTCAGATGTATTAGACTATGAAAAAGGTTACATAACCTATGATGCCATTGATATACCTAAAAGGGAAAAGTATAAGGATCAAAAAGTAGGGTAATGTTTGCAACGGTTTGGAGTTGATTTATAGAGGGTCTGTATAAACTCTTATCTTGATTATGGGGCCAATTACTGGAATACACACACACACACACACACACACACACACACGCACACTCACACATATTTCCAAAAAGTGTGAAGTTTACAAAATTTTAAAAGGAACTTTAATGTTTTTAAAATTTTGGATAAAATAAAAGCAGTGAACATCTTATCTTCTCAGGTCTCTTAAGAGATTTCCCTCCCATGTTTTCTGCCTATGGTCAGTCATCAAACCATGAATCAAACCAAACCAATTACACTTTTTTTATTCTGTCAACTCGGTGATTTGCAGCAGAAAACGAATATGCCAATCATTAAAATCTAGAGATAACTGTAAAGCACAATTTGAGCTTCTCTTCACAGTCTCTGAGTTAGCACTCAAGACCTCTTTCCAGAACTGCCAATGAGGTTTGATTGAGGTTCAGCATCGTTTCCAGAGGTCTCCTGGTAGAGCCATTAATAATCAGTGAAATGGTCTAAAAAGAGAGTACTGAAAGGAACATGAGTTTCAAATATCTATCTGCTCACTGCATCATCAATTTCCAAATGATTGAGAACTGAACATAAAGGCCATGGTACCACCTTCCCTGTCACACACCTACCACACTCTGAAGCAGGAATCAACACCTGAACAACAATCTCTGGATATTCTACATCTCCAAGGAGGCAGGGATGAGACTGGCTCAGTCCAGAGCTGTCCTGATCATCAGTCATCAATCTGCACAGTCAGGAATGTCTGTGCTCAGAGTCTCAGACAACCAGTTCCAGTTTTCCACTTGTTCCCAAATGACACTGGTGATTATTTTTATCAACTAATGTTATAGTTTAACTAATTCACTAATGATTAAGGCAATTGTAAAGACTGAGCAAACTCCACTAGCTAAATGGCTGTTGCACTTTACTTAAGATGCAAAGGGTGTCTGCTGCCTGCAGTTAGCTAATAGTGCATTATAATGAATAGCAATTGGGAAAAGTGTCCTGTCAGCAGGAGCCCTGAGGTTGTTTTCCTAATGCGCCAAGATGATCTCCATCAGGCATTTTCTGTCTCACCAGATAAGTTACTGGGGCTGTCCCTTCTCTGGTTCTTTTAATTCTAAAAGTAATTTGGGTTCTGATTCCAAAAAGTCACAGAATTTTCATTAGTATTTTCTTAAACTGACACGTGGGGAGCTAGGATGATATAAGCGAATAACCACCTTCTTGTATACTCAGCTCCAATTCTGCTTGGCAAAGAAACATCCATCTCAGCAGGAGAGCTCGGGCAAGCAAACCCAGGGGAAATCAGGACAATGATTCACCCACCCCGGTTACGATTTCTTCATTTGCTTGCTCCATCTCATGCTTTCCTCACTAATCATTGTTCTGTTTTTAAATTTTTATTTCCCTGTGTGTAGAATCTGCTTAGTCCCATTATTCTTAATCGGTGCTAAAAAGCATACTTTTATGTAGGGAAAGCAATCTTGGATGTCCTATACAATTAACTATTACATCACCTAATAAGACTTCAGTGGACTAAGTAATAGACAATGATGGTTTTCCGAAACCACAGTAGTTAAGTGAAAGCCAAACAAAATAATAACAAACAATAGTGCAACAACATGGCCAAGGACTCATCCTCATCTCCCACATCATTATTTTTGTCAAATAAGAACATACATAGAAATATTTTTTGGAAATTCATGCTCATCCTCAGATTCCCCTTTCCATCTCTGCCACCCTCCACTGACCACCCACATCCCAGGGGCAGTGGCAGAAGAGGGATGAATGAGGTACATGACCCTCAGGCCACCCTTTCCAGAAATAAAAGGTGATTAAGTCATGAACAATTGATAGAATTATCAGAATGAAAAAAATGTATGATGACTATATATATTTTATATACATTGTGTCTGTATATATGCACACACATACTGTGAAACAAGAGTCACTTTCACTGGTTCTGCAACTATATAATTATATTTTTATCAAGTTTCAAATTATATACAAAGAAAACCTCTAATAATTTTGGATTGGATCACATGGTGGAGAGTCTAGGTGTGTAGTATGTGCTGAGGGATAATGTTCTACGCATGTCAATCAGGTCAATTTGTTACCAAACAAAAAAGGGGAGTTCGTCTGCCTGCTGCCACAAAAGCCAAACTTGTGAGGCAGGTGCTGATGCAAAAGGAAAGAGATTTTATGCAGATGCTACATGACCTGGGAGAATAGGGGACTCCCCATCTCATAACGCATCTCCTCTACAAAACACAGACAAAGCCCAGCTGCCCTCAGCAAGACCAAGACAAAAGGCAGTGCCCACAGTTCTGCTCCATTTTAAAGTACCAGCCCTTGGAGCCTGCAGGTCGCTGCTAAGCAGCCTTCCAGGTAGTTTAGTTTGTTCCCAGCTGCGGTCCAGCTTCAGGGTCCCCCACCGGAGGTCGCACAGACATAGGCCATGCCGTTGCTAAGGCCACAAGGTCATGCCAACACACTGGAGAATGCTTCATCAGGTCAGCAAAAGAGAGAGAAAGAGAGAGAGACTCCCTCATGGAGGTCATGGGCCACATGGCTACTAAGACCATGTGGCCCATGGAGAAGACAGGCCAGTGCATTGTCCGAGTGCGGGTCCTAAATAGCAAGTGACAGGCAAGAGAGAGGTTCTTTGTTCCCCTGGGACAATATCCGCTTGGGTATGGGACAGATCAGGTGCTTTCTCAGCCTTCAGGTGGGTCCACCTCCCAACCAATCCCTTTTTCCCCAGGCTAGACTAACAGGCTTCTTTGGCCCCACACCTCCCTCTGCCCCCATTTTAACTTCTGTGGCACATGTGCCTGCCTTTCCCTGGCCCTACTCCACATCTGGTCCTAGAAATGGAGGAACAAGGCCTTTTCCCCTTGTCCAGTTATCTTGCTAGCCTTTCACGCGCCTAGTGTGAGAATCTCTCCCTTCTGCCATCCCAGCCAGCTGCAGGGAGACTCCCTTGGGGCTCTGTCAACTCCGTGCTTCCCATGCCCTAGTCCCCACATGCAGCAAGTTGCATGCACTTGGGGCCCACCAGCAGAGAAAGGAACCATAGAAACCCCACGCAGCTTTGCAGGCAGTGCCAAGAGTGGCCTCAGCAGGAGGGGCAGGGCATCTGCAGCCAGTGGCAGATCATACACGTGAGAGAGTGGGGGAGCGGGCATCTGCAACCCAGCACTCGTTACTTGGGCAATGCGGAAGTGCAGACTGGCACTGCAGTGTGAAGCTCAATGTCCTTGCCATGGCCCCATGTGGTTCAAAAAGGTATCCTCAGTACTCGGACCTCCCACCTCCATCCTTGAGGAGCATAGCTCAGTTCACAGGCAGCTCCCAGGCCCCATTCCCATGGCCTAGCTCTGTCTCCCCTAGCTAACAGGTCCTTCCTGTTCCCCACCCTCAGCCCCCTCCCAGTGGTCTGGACACGCTGTTGTCAAATTCAGTTGAAATGTTGTTCAGGTCTTATTTCCTTACTGAAGATATTTCCCTTTTGTTGTTCTCTGTTGAGAGAGAAGTATTGAAGCCTCCAAATGTAATTACTTTTGCCTCATTATTAACCTGTGTTACCACTGTACATGCCCCCTCCCCAACATTTATGCCACTCTAAACTTTATTACGATAATTACCATTAAAAAAATGAGGAAACAGAGGTTAAGTAACTTGCACGGGGCCACTCAACTGGTAAATGGTAGGGCAGGCAAAGTCCCTATTCTTCACCTACATGATACACTGTATCCTGTTATCTTTGAATTTCAAGAGAAAGTAAGATGAGGTTGTGACTTTATTCTCCCTTTACAAGATGTTTGCAGCACAAGCCAATGTCTAGGGAAGCTCAAGTGCCACCCCGTCCCCCACACTCTCCCACCTCCACCCTCACTCAACAAAATCTCATCCTCCCCTCAAGGAACATTGGAGGGGACTCTCTGAGGGCGTGTCGTTAGGAGTTGGAGCTTTTAGTGGTTCAGAAGAAGGCAAAAGCTGCTTTCACAGGAAGGGTTCTTTGGGGTCCTTTCTTTCTTTCCAGCATCTCTCTGCCCTTAGCTTCCTTACCTGTCTTCCCCTCCAGGATGCTGGTTGGAAGCTCTGAGTCTGCGTTGAGAGGGACCCAGGCCCTGTAGAGGCCTGGAGATGTGGAGGTAAAGCCAGGGCTGCTCTGTGGTTTAGCAATTCACCCATCCTTACTTCCTTTTGTCATCAGTGTGGTAAGTCCTCAAGGGTCAAGTGTAGAGTGTGGGTTTTGAGGAAGGAACAATAAAGACCTGTTTTCCTGGTTCATTCACAGTTTATGTAGTTTAGCAAGACCAGGATGTCTCACAGGAGTGAGGTCAAAGTTACATAAGAATGGGCAATGTGTATTCTGGACTATACCTTCTGTGAATAGCTCTCTTAGGGAAACTGTCAGGTTGGGCCACTGGCCACCTCTGTTTTCATCAGAACAAAAAACTCAAACCATATGATTCATCGTGGGAATGGAATAACACCTTCTAAACCTAAGAACTGTGAATTCCTATTAGGGCTATGGCTGAGAAGCTGTTCAAAGACTTTTTTTTTTTTTTCCCAAAACTAAGGACCCTTCTGGTTTAGATTAGGACAAACTTTAGATCCAATGCCGGACAAGCTGAAATCTCATGACAGCCAGTGCACTTGGTATCTTGAAAGTAAAATGACCCACCACTCTGTTGAGTCAGATCAGGAAGGACTGTGCGGTCTGAACACCAAGGACAAGGCTGATGATATTCAGGCACTTCAGAAAACAAACTCCCAAAGACACCCAGACAAACCCAGCAAAGGAGTGTTCATCTTGCTGCGGTTACCATGCCAGGGACAGACCTCGGCCCTTGTGGGCTCAGAAAGCCAGGGTCTCAGAGCTGCCTGGCTTCAGGAATGCAGTGCACGCAGAGGTAAAGAACAAGGACTCTGGAGCCAAACTGCCACGGCTGGAATCTGGACTCTACCCTTTACTAGCCACCAGTTACTTAAACTCCCTGAGCCTCAGTTTCTATGTTTAAAAATTGCAATAATAATAGTAGTTACATTTTAGGGTTATTATAAGAATTAAATGAGTTATTGTTCAAATAGTGTTAGGATCGGTTCTGGCGCATAGTACTATGTGAGTTTTATTACAAAACTAGTAAGAGACTGGTCATAATAACCAGAGTAGTAAATTACTTTACACAGAGGAAACAGAGTATTTGAGCGATCTAGAGACTCGTGTTGACCAGACCTGAACCCAGGGGAAGTCAAAGAAACACAGCTCTTAAAGAGTACGGAATGTGAGCAAGCAAGGAGAGGTAGCAATGCCATAAGTGTCTAGTAGCATTGGGCTCTGAGACTGTTGAAGATTGGAACATTCCTACTATAGACACATTAGTATATTTATCAGGCAAGAATGATGGGCCTTGAGGGTCATCTAGTCATTACATGGTTACTTTGCTTATCTCCGCACTGATCTATTGAGGTGGTTGTAAGAATAATAATAACATGATGATGATATTATAATAATAATATGGTGAGCACTTACTATATCCATTATAAAGAAATTCTCTCATTTATTCCTCACAACATTCCTAAAAAGTAAACACTTTTTATTACAGACAAGGAAACCAAGATTTAGAAAGAGATACATGGTCTCTCTGGATTTTTGCCTTTGAAGTTTCCTCACCTGGAATGCAGTTTTGCCAGCCACTTGGATTACTGCTATTCATCCTCTAAGGCTAGGTTCTAGAGTTCCCTACTCCAGAAAACAGGCCCAGCTCTCCTTCCTGGAGCCTCCTCTGGGCTAGGCTCCCTTCCTCTCTTCCCCAGTGCTCCACATAAACCTGTGCAAAGCACTCGCTCCATCCAATTAAAATGTTCTTAGCTGTCTCTTTTATTAGGGCAGGCTGTGTCTTGTTATGACTACATCTCCCTTCTTTCCAGCAGTGCTCAGTATCTGGCAGAAATGATTATTCAGCAGAATGAATATAGTGCCTGGTATTGAGTAGATGCTCAGATACTTTGGAAATCACAAATTAGATGATAGAAAACGCTTTAAGTGAGTTATTGAATGAAGGGCCCTTTAAGGTCCAATCATGAGACACTACAGTTTTAAGATTCGGATTCGAGTCTGGCTGGCTTGAATAGATGGTGCTGAACTTCATGAGAAATGAAAAGTGGTTGCAGATGGGAGATAAGGAAGTCAGTCTGGAGTTCAAATAAGCCAAAGAAATTGCCCCTTCAAAGGTGATAAACTCATCTAAAAGTGGAGAACACAAACATTTTTTAAAGGAAAAAAAAGCCCCACAATGTATTATAATGTTATCCTTTGCCACACTACTTCTATTTATCAAGTGTAAATCTCCATATCATTCTTAGAAAATTATAGTAGTTTGACCCTAGAAATAATACAACTTGAGTAATAAGAATAAACTGTTCAGTTACATAACTCAGATTATCTTGGCAGACTCAGAAATACCGTGGGAAGGGAGGGGTCAGCCCCCCATGTTACCAAGTGGCCACATCCGCAGAGGTATCGATCTCCTGCGAGGCTCCAGTCACAGCCTTGGTTGACTGTTGACCTTTATTGATTATCCCTGTGGCCTTCACTAAGGTACCTCACGCAGTACTCATTCTTTTCTGCCATCTAAGGGCTGCGTAAACTGTAAATCAATTTAAAACTGATAAGCACACATGGATTCCCACTTAAACTCTGTTCCAAAGATTAGTTGTTTCCATTGGTCCAAAATCAGTCATGAACATTTCACGCTAGAAAACCCATGGCGATAATCACTCAATAGAAAGCATATTTATTTCGCTTAAACCTCGGAAACTAGCTTAACAAAATGTAGCATGGTTCTTTTGGTCTTGTTTTTAACATAACTTCATTGCAGGAAAAACAGATTGAGGGGTCTCTGGTAGAGGGCTGGTTTTGATTGCCAGTGTCATAGTCTAAATTTCATCACAAAGATTAAGAGTGACAAAGGAGAATGGTCCCCAGTTCTCTGTTATAGAGCCAAGTTTAATCTGAGTGCTATGGAAATATTAATTGCTTTATGGAATTCATTGCAGGAAAATGTGCTCATACTCTGACGCAAGTCTATAATTTCAAGTTGGGTTTGTCAATGAGCGTCACTATAGCACAAAATCAAAGTCTAATGTGCCTGTGTTGATATGCTTTCTAAATGCATTCCAGAGTCCCCTTGTAGTACAGATAAGCTCTGAAATCTAAAATTTGTTCACTTTTCTATATGCGAGACTGGTAAATTAAGGGAAGAGAGGAAGATATTTTAAGTATTATGCAACATTTTCCAAAAGAGACATACTGTATTTGGCAACCTAAATCATTCTGGTCACCAGAGAAGCCCACCCCCTTAAGACACATTTCATGATATTTGTGTCAGGATCATTCCTTTCCCTGTTCTCAGTCTCCTGAGCAGCCTTCCAAATGCTTGCTTCATCTCCTGGGAAGGCTGGTGCTACTCCGGAGCCAGAGAGACCTGGGCTTAAACCGTGCGCTCATCAAATGGATCAGCTTTGGGGACTTGGGCGTGTATTCCATGCCTTGGTTTCTTACCTGTAAATGAAATACTAAAATGTAAAATACCTGACACATTGACATTTTAGCAAATGTTCACTCATTATCTCCAGTTTCCCTTCCTAGGAAGGAGAGAGTCTTTTGGGTAATAAGCACAAATTATTCTGGTGACTAGTAAATACTTCCCTCTTCTGAGTAATGCTGCAGCATTACTGTGTGTGGCTGTCCTGAGAGCTGCTCATCCGCTGGAAGGATTGGGAGGATCCCATCCCCAGGCTGAACAAAGTTAAAGCCAGACCCCACTGTGAAAAAGGCAGCTTGAGAGACCCCCACAAAGCAACCTGCCTGCCTCCCTTCCATTGACTTCTCTTTCCACAGAAATGAACAAACATTTTTGGATGACTGACGCGTCTTTCAGTCAGATCTTACAGTACGTTTCTCCCATACCACCTCCATGGCTCTTTGTACAAACAGTTCCCCAGAACCCATTGTGAGTTTGCCACACTGGAGCCAGGGCAAAGCGGTCTGCACCCTCCACACATTCTCACCACTTAGCTTGCCTGGGAGCCCTTCATAAAGCTCATCGGACCATCGGAATTTGTGTGTTTAAAGATGACATTCTGGTAATAAATTCTGACTGTTTTTGTAAATTGAAATAAGAATAGAGTAACTGGCAGTAACTGCATTTGTGGTTGACAAGTTGCTCTTTGTAAAATATCTACAGCTACTTCTGCCCGGATTACTGATTACTGTTTACCACGGACAGTGGTGGTGTGGCTTGGCTGGTGCCACTGAGGATTGCTGTGTGCCAGGCGGCCTCTCTATCACTCTCATTTCCTCATTGCCAATGCCAACTACAGCCAGAGCACCACTCAGCTGTAGGCACCAGCATATTTTATTTTGACCCAGTGTGGCCTAGATGCTTCAGCTAGAAACAATAGTACTGTTATGCCATTCATTTGAGACAGTGGCTCTAAACCCTGTCTGCAGGCAAGAATCACTTGCGAAGCTTAAAAAAGGGTTACCTGTGCCTGGCTCCACCCCCTCCACCCTCAGGGTTCTACTTTAATTGTTCTTGGATGAGACTGGTCATGGTTACATTTTAAAAGTTTATTCAGGTGAAGCTAATGTGTAGGCTGTATTCAGAGCTACTGATTTAAGGAGTCTGAAAAAATATACACCAGCCCTGACCAGTGTGGCTCAGTTGCTAGGGCATTGTCCCACAAAGCAAAAGATTGCCAGTTCGATTCCCAGTCAGGGCACATGCCTGGGTTGCAGGCCAGGTCCCTGTTGGGGTGGGTGAGACGCAAATGATCGATGTTTCTCTCACACATTGATGTTTCTCTCCCTCTCTTTCTCCCTCCCTTCCCCTCTCTCTAAGAATAAATAAATAAAATCTTTTTGAAAAAAAGAAAAGAAAAAACATACACCAAAATATGAAGCCTGGGTCTATCTGGGTGGTGAAGTTAAGCATAAATTTTATTCTCTTTATTATTGTTTTTATTTACTGTATTTTATAACCTTTAAAATAGGAAAATGTTAAAGTGCATATTAAAAACTTTTTGAAAAATGAAATCTATGAGTTAAATATAAAGTTAAACTTTCATTCCCATTTTTATTAAATTCATATCCCTACTTTGGAATAAATTTGAGGTGAATTGTAGAAGTAATAATCAATGACTATTCTCTTCAAAAAATAAATGGGATTAAAACAAACAGCACTCACTCCAAGTTTGGAGGACCTTAACATGGTAAAATGACTTGAAGAGTTATTTTAGAGTTCTCCCTATCCACAAATACCTCCACCAAGGTCAGAATCCCTTTACTTATCCTCTTTGCTCCTTCTCCAAGTCAAGGACAATAACTCACCCTCTTACACACTTCAGGACAGCCTCAGGCCCTCCCATCCTGAGGACCCATCTCCACATAGACAGGAAGGATATGAGACCCCTTTCAGGCAGACTCGGCTTAAAATCACTCAGAGGCTGTGCTCTGTTTGCTGGTGGTTTGACGTGACTTGCATAGATTTGGGGCATTTGCTTGTCAACTACCGATATTGAAGTTCTCTAGAGTCCCAGGCTGGAGGAAAGCACTCCTTGGTAAGACACATACTGAGTTATTTAGGGAGACTGTATGTAAAATGACATATAATTCCTCATTTCTCCATTAACTACAAATGCCTCTTATCCACTTTCCTTTTTATTGGGCAACTCTCCGTCTCTTCATTGAGGTCGACATCATCACTTATTATCCCATACTAATGTACCTGTTCAAGTAGGCCAGCTCTCCACAACAAAGATGCATCTGGTCCAAAATGCCAGGTGTGCTAATGTATACATAACTTCATTTATATTTTCTGAGTGCTAGCTACTGTACTCGTAAAATGGGAATAAAAATACGTTCAAAGTATTTCCTGACCAGTGAAAATATAAATGACTCACTGAAGACCAGTGAAAATATAAATGACTTACTGAAGGTCATCTACCTAGTACACAATACTACTAAATATTGGACCTAGATTTCTAAATATAGTTATTGTTCTACTATATTACAATCTTGGTACCTGCCTGATTCCTATGGTTCTCCTAATTGCACTCTGTGTCTGAGCATGGTAACCACACTCCTTAACCTTCATTTTCTTCGGCTTGGGTTCCTCCCCTTTTCTGACCTCTAATGTTGGCTTCTCTTGTGTCGTCATTTGGCCTTTCCTGTCTCCTGTTCTACAGGAGAGGCCCAAGGACTAGCGTTTGAGCCTGCTATTCCTTTCTGCATTAATGAATTTTATGTACACAACAGAATAACTTCAGGGATACATTTTTTCTTTAAAATAATTTTTCTTACTGTTTTCTTAATATAGATGCTCATTGTCGAATGTTTTAAAAAGATAGCATCAGAGGAAATTGAAAACACTCAATCTCCAAACCTAGGATAGATACTTCTTCTATCACTTTGTCCTTTTTTCTATGTATATATGTTTTTTTTTCTTGCATTAAAGGGCATTATAAGGTCAATATTATTCTGTAAAAATTTTTTGCATTTAACAATATATATTGAGGGCCTCTTTCTATCTTTAATGCCTCCATAGTAATCCATTGTATGGGTGTATTAGAATTTGTCTAACCAACCATGTATTGTTGGGTTCTTATGTTGCTTCTAATTTTTGTCTTTTGTCATCACATCCTTCCAAATATTCTTAAAGCAAATCTTTGGGCATTCTTATCACATTCTTACTTAGATGTGGAATATATGAATCAAATGACATGTATAAGTTTGAGTTTTTACATATAGTTTCAAACTGAATGACAGTGTTACTTCATATTGATTAATTTTTTAGTTAGTGGGTATTGATAAGCCATAGGCATCTTTATCCATGTTGGTGTCTCACCACAGTGGCCCATCACTGCATATCTAGGAAATGAAAAGGCAAAGTAAGGCTGGAAATTGCCGGTGATTGATCAGCACTCTCGCCACTGCTGCAAACTAGTTTTGAATAATCCTGAATTTCAATTCCACTGAGTTTTATTTAATGCCACATAGTATTAAACACAATGTGAGTCTATAAACTAGTTACCCCGAAAATTTTTATAATTTAGTGCTTGCACGTAACTATTACAGAATACAAAACGTGGTAAGTTCAATAAGAAAATCACAAAGTGCTGTGGGAAGAAGAATATTTCTGAACAGGGTGTTTGAGAAGTTCATATAAAGGAAATTACATTTAATCTGGGCCTTGATGAGGATAAGGACAGACCTTAGCAGTGGGCAAAAGGCCATCTTCGGTGAGGAGACATATGTAGTGAAATACTCAAGGCCAAGAAAGTATATGACATCCATCACAAAAAAGGACAGCAATCAAGGGTCTACTGGGTAGGATTAATGCAAGGTAATAATGGGAAATGCCTTGGGGAAGCAGACTGGTACCAAACTTTAACACTTTGCTAAGGAGTAGAAACTATTTGGAAGGAAATGGATTGCTGATGAAGGGAAAAGTAGTGCTGCAGAAAGGTTACTGCACCAGCAGCGCAGACAACAGTGGAACCGGGAGTAGGAAAGGACTGCCGTCACTCTGGGAAAAGTAAAGAAGGGCCTGGAACAGGCAAGGGGTGGGGCAGCGGCTGACTCTGAGTCAAAGGAAATTTATAGCTGAAACTCTTCAAGTTATGTAGAATATCACAATGCAAGCAAGTAAAAACCGGCAAAAAGGAAGAGCTGGATTTATAACCTGTGCTCCCCTCCTCACACATCCAGTCTTTTCCTGAATGTTAAATCGTCAATATGGACCGTTTGCCGCTTTGTTTAGCTTTATTCGAAAATCACCAGCACCACCTGGTGACAAAAACTCAGATCGCCCTTCCAATAGTACTGAGTTCCATCCTTTCTTTTTCAAAAAATTTTTTGAAAAGAAATTCACACCAAAATAAAAGTTGAAAGAACACTAAAATAAATACTCCTATGCTATTATCTAATATTTCTCAATTATTAATGTTTTGCCACTATGGTTTTAGCTCTTTCTACATGTGTCTATATGCTAAACCATTTGAAAGTAAATTGTAGGCACTAGGAGACTCCCAAATTTTCTGCCTGAACTTCGTAAGAAAAAGATATCCTCTATATAAACACAATACCAACACCTTAGCTCAAAAATTAACAATGGTTTTACATCATCATAAAATATGCTCTACATATTCAAATTTCCAAAATTGTCACAAAAAATGTTTTTGTTTTTATAGTTTTTAATACAAGATCTAATCAAGACTTATGTTTCGCACTTGTTTGTTATGTTTTCAAGGACTCTTTTAATCTAGAACAATTTTCACTGCCTTTTTTTCCTTCCCTTCACATAGCCATTGTTTAAGCATCCCAGCCAGTTAACTTGCAGAATGTTTCACTTTCTGTATTTGTCTGGTTATTACCCCCATAACTAGATTTATATTAAACATTTTGGCAAGAATACTTCATAGGTGAGTTTGTGCTTTTTTTATTACATCATTTCAGATTACATAATGTCAGAGTAGTCTACTGTTGGTGTTGCTAAATTTGATCACCTGGGTTAGGTGGTGATCACAAAACTTACCCTATGCAATTAATGTCATGAGCGGGATGTAACTTTGAGGTCATGTGAATACCTTGACCCCAACAAATTTTTAACCAAAGGTTTTAGCACACATTGGCAATCCTTACTTGAATCAGTTACTACACGAGGAATTGCAAGCTGATTATTTTCTACCTCTATCATTCTTTTGACATTTATTAGTAAACAGAAACAAAAATAAATTTACCTAACTACAAATCAAACTAATAAAATAATGAAAGAGAAAATAGTTGCAATTCAAGTAGATTTTGACCAAGTGTTCTATGTGTCCTTAGGCTTTAGTGAGATGTGCTCTAAAGACAAAAAGAATTGAAAAAGAAATCTTAAATTTTGCTTAGTTGACATATTATTAGTAACCGTATAGGTATTGTAAATCTGAAACTTTTAATGTAATTGTAGAATAAAGCAAATAAGCAAATATATTAATGAAATTGGGAACCAAGATTTCACTATGAGAAGAGAGATATAAATAAAATTAGGTATGAAAAATGCTACCATGTTACATTTGAATTAGAAGTATCAATTTAACTTATGATTTAAGAAAAATTACTCCTTAGTTCTGTCTGCTAAACATTTAAACCATATTCCAGTAGCAACAGCACACCTAGCTCTCAGATCTTGGTTTTTCATGTTTATGAGCCATTTACATATCTTCCTTCATGAAGTGTTTGGTCAAATCTTTTGCCTATGTTTATTGCATTGTTTGTGTTTTTTATAATGATGTTAAATTTCCTTCTGTTTACTGGATACACGTTCATTATCAGATATATTTTCAGTGAATATTTTCTTCCATTCTATGGCTATATTATTTATTTCCTCAATACTGTCTTTTGATGAGCAGTTTTTTATGATGAAGTCCAATTTATCCATTCTTTTCTTCTGTGATTATTGTTATTCTATGTTTTGCCCAGAAATGTCTACCCACAAGTCACAGATTTTCTTCTAAAATCTTTATAGTTATACCTTTTATGTATAAGTCTCTGATCTATCTAATATAAAGTTTTCTGTATGACATGAGGTAGGCATTAAGGTTAATTTTTTCTATATGGATGTCCATTATTCCAGAATCACTTGTTGAAAAGATTTTTCTTTACCTAGCAGATGACCTGGCGTCTTTATTGAAAATCAAATAACTGTGTAAGCTTAGGCCTAATTCTCTTCATTCTGTCCTTGGATTTACTTGTTAATTCTTATGCCAGTACTATAATGTTTTGATTACTATAGCTTTATACCGGTTTTGAAATTAAGAGATTAAGTCCTCCAACTTCATTCTTTTTCAAGGTGCTTTGGACATTCTAGGTCCTTTGCATTTTTCACATTTTGTATCTGTTCATTCACTAGTGGATAGAGTTGCTTCCACCTACATTTTGGCTATTAGGAATTATGGTGCTATGAACATTGGTGTTCAAATATCTGTTTAAATCCTTGCTTTCACTTCTTTGGGGTATATGCTCAGTAGTGAAATTGCTGGATCATATGGTAATTCTATGTCTAATATTTTGAGGAATTGCTGTACCGTTTTCCACAATGACCACACCATTGTACATTGCCACCAGTAATTCATGAGTGTTCCAATATCCCTATATCCTCATCACTCATGAACACTTATTCTGTCTGTCTGTCTCTCTCTCTGCCATGCTCGTGGGTGTAAAGTGATATCTAATTAATTACCCCAATGATTAATAATGTTGAACATCTTTTTGTGTGCTTATTGGCCATATTCTCCTTCGGAGAAGTGTCTATTGAAGTCCTCTGTCTGTTTTTAAATTGGGTTGTTTTGATTTCTTTGTTATTGTTTCTTGCCTTTAAAATCAATGAATCTCAGTTTTCACCCTAAGAAACTATAAAAGGACAACTTAAAACAAAATAAGTAGAAACAAAGATATAAGAAACATCAGAGTGGAAATCAAAGAAATAGAAAACAGAAAATCAATAAAACCAAAAGACAGATCTTTGAGATCACTAAAGCCTGTAGTCAGACTGGTCAGGAGAAAAAAGTACAAATTAGCCACATCAGAACTATTAAAAAGATAATAAAGGAGGATTATGAATGAATAGTATGCCAAAAAATCAATTTATATGAAATGAACAAAAATTTTTTTGTTTTATTTATTTTTAGAGTGTGGGGAAAGGAGAGAGAGAGAGAGAGAGAGAGAAACATCACTGTGTGGTTGCTTCCCACACATTCCCCACCAGGGACCTGGCCTGCAACCTAGGCATGTGCCCTGACTGGGAATTGAACTGGCAACCCTTTGGTTTGCAGGCTGGTACTCAATCCAATGAGCCACACCAGCCAGGGCTTAATGAATTATTTTAAAGGCAAGTTCCCAAATCTTATGCACAAAGAAATAAATAACCTGAATAATTTTGTTATCTATTAAATAAACCGATATTGTACTTAAAAACCTTCCCCAAAAGAAAACTCAAAGCTCAAGCAATGTCACTGGTGAATTCTACCAAATATTTAAAGAAGAAATAATATGTATTTTACACAGTCTTCCAAAAAATTAAAGACAATGTACCACTTTCCAATTAACTCCATGAAGCTAGTATGACACTAAAATCAAAGATATTACAAGATAATTGTAGACAAATATTCTTCATAAACATAGATGCAAAATTTCTAAACAAAATTTTACCAAATTGAATTCAACAATATATTTTTTAAAATACATAATGGCCAAGTAAGGTTTATCCCAGGAACATAGGGTTTGTTTAACATTTGAAAATAAATGAATGTAATTTATTATATTAACAAACTAAAAATATAACCACATATAGAAATAGATGCAGCAATAAATGTAGAAAAGACATGACAAAACTTAACATTCATTGCTAATTAAAAACTCTTGGCAAAGTAGGGGCAGGAAAGAATACCTTCAACTTGATAAATGATATCTACAAAATGCCAGCAGTTACATTTTACTTAATAATGAAACACTGAATGCCTTCTCCCTAAAATTAGGAAAAAGACAAGGAACACACTCTTGCCATTTCATTCAACATTGAACTACAGATTCTAGCTAGTGTGATCAAGAAAAAAAAGAAAAAAAGGAAATATAAAAGGTATCAATGTTGGAAAATAAGATAAACTGCTTTCTCTGCAAACAACGTTATTGTCTATATCAAAAATACTATGGAATTTGTAAAAAAGAATCCTAGAGTTTAGCACAGTTGCATGATAGAATATCAATACACAAAAATTAATTCAATTTCTATAATCAAGCAAAAAAGTCTGAAATTGAAACAAAAATGTACCATTTATAATAGCACCAAAATATTAAATGCTTAGGAATATATCTGACAAAAAATATGAAAAACCTGAAAACTACAGGATATTCCTGAGATGAAATTAAGAAGATCCAAATAAATTGTTCATGGACTGGAAGACTCAAAACTGTTGAAGCGTTACTTCTCTCTAAATTGACTCTTTGAATTAATTTAATCCCAGTCAAAATCCCAGAAGACTGTAGGTACTGAAAAACTTAACCGTGGGATGAATGCCACTGTATTGATAGAATATGAAATATGCATATGTAGTTCATCATGGAAATGCAAAGGACTACAATGCCAAAACAGCTGTGAAAAAGAAGTGCAAAGCTGAAGGGCTAATACTAGTTGGCTTCAAGAATTATTGTAAAACTACACTAATCAAAGCAGTATGGTATTAGATACCATAATATAAAGATAGACATATTGATTAAAATGGAGGAGAACAGAGAGTCCAGAAATAAAGCCACACATAAATAGACATCTGATGTTTGACAAAGGCATAAAAGCAATAGAGTGTCTTCACTGATAGTTTATTGTTTCTGTTAGCACATTGACTGTGTCATCCCACTGCCTTTTGGCATGGCCTCCAAAGTACCTGATGATAAATCTACCGATAATCTTGTTGCAGATTCCTTAGATGTGATCTGTCACTTCTTTTTGACTGCTATGATGCTTCTCTCTGACTGCTTTTAATATTCTATCTCTGTCTTTTTAAAAGTGTGACTATAATGTTTGTCAACATGGGTCTTTTTGAGTTCATCTTACTTGGAGTTAGTTGAGCTTCTAAATACTTGTATTTACGTTCTTCATCAAATTTGGGAAGTTTTGGCCACCATTTCTTTAAATAGTCTTTCTGCCCCTTTCTCTCTCTCTCCTCTTTCTGGGACTCTCACAGTTTATACGTTGGTCCACTTGATAGTGTCCATAGGTCCCTTAGGTTCTGTTCACTTTTTAAAAAATCTTTATTGTGTTTGTTCCTCAGCCTTGACAATTTCTACTGTCATACCTTCAACTTTTCTATTTTTCTTCTGCCTGCTCAAATCTGTCCTTGAATCCCTCTAAATAATTTTTCATTTCAGGTGCTGAACATTTCAGCGCCAGGATTTCTTTTTGGTTTCTTTATTGATTTTCTATTTCATTGGTATTTTCACTTCATGCATCATTTTCATAACTTCCTCTGCATCTTTCTTTAGTTCTTTTTTTTTTTAACTAAAGGATTTTTTTTTAGCAACATTCGATGTGCCTATGTCCTTTACAGCCAGTGTGTCCAGGTCCACTAGTGACATTTTTAAATATATTTTATTAATTATGCTATTACAGTTGTCCCAATTTTTCCACCTTTGCCAGCCTCCACCCAGTACCTCCATTCCCTCCAGCAATTCCCCACTTAGTTTATGTCCATGGGTCATGCATATAACTTTTTTGGCTTCTCAATTTCTTATACTATTCTTGACATCCTCCTGTCTGTTTTGTACCTAACAATTATGTTTCTTAATCCCTGTACCTTTTCCCCTATTCTCCCCCTTCTCCCTCCCAGTTGATAACCTCCAATGATCTCCATATCAATGATTCTGTTCCTGTTCTGCTTGTTTCCTTAGTTTGGTTTTTAGATTCAGTTATTGATAGTTGTGAATTTGTTACCTTTTTAACGTTCATAGTTTTGATTTTCTTTTTCTTAAATGGGTCCCTTTAACATTTCATATAACAATGGCTTGGTGATGATGAACTCCTTTAGCTTTACCTTGTCTGGGAAGCACTTCATCTGTCCTTCCATTCTAAATGATAGCTTTGCTGGATAGAGTAATCTAGATTGTAGGGACTTGCTTTTCATCACTTTGAATACTTCCTGCCAGTCCCTTCTTGCCTGCAAAGTTCCTTTTGATAAAGGAGCTGATAGTCTTATGGGTTCTCTCTGCTCTTCTCTTGCTGCTTTTATGATTCTTTTATCTTTAATACTTTAATTATGATGTGTCTTGGTGTGGTCCTCTTTGGGTCCATCTTATTTGGGATTCTCTGTGCTTCCTGGACTTGTATAACTATTTCCTTCACCAAATAAGGGACTATTTCTTTCATTATTTTTTCAAATAAGCTTTCAATTTCTTGCTCTTCCTTTTCTCCTTTTGGCATGCCTATGATTTGGATATTGGTACATTTAGAGATGTCCCAGAGGCTCCTTACACTATCCTCAGTTTCTTTTAATTCTTTTTTCTTTTTGCTGTTCTGGTTGAATGATTATTTCTTCCTTATGTTCCAAATTGTTCATTTGAATCTTGGTTTCATCCCCTCCACTGTTGGTTCCCTGTGAACTTTTCTTTATTTCACTTCATGTAAACTTCATTTCTGCCTGGGTCTTTTTTATGTTGTTGCCATACTCAATGAGTTCTATGAGCATCCTGATAACTGGTATTTTGAGCTCTGCCTCTGATAGGTTGGTTATCTCCATTTCATTTAGTTTATCTTCTGGGGTTTTGTTCTGTTCTTTCATTTGGGCCATATCTGTCTCCTTAATCTGGCAGCCTCCCTGTGTTTGTTTCTGTGTATTAGGTAGAGCTGCTTTAACACCCTATCTTTGTAGTGTGGCCCATTGCAGAAAAGCACACCTATAAGTTACATGGGGCGGAGCCTTAGATAATCACCAGGGCTGGCCAACCCGCTTCATCAGTTTATGGCTTTGTGTTGGGGGAGGGCTCAAAGAGAGAACAATGCCACTACCTGGCCTCTGGAGGTTTGCCCAGTACTTGCCCTGTTCCCAGTCATTTCATTTACTCCCTGTATACAACTGGCATCTTTCCAGCTGTTGCCCTGGTGCTGAATCCCAGATCGGGTGGGTTTGCATGGGCTGGGGTCCCTCACTCTCTAGGTATCCCTCCAGTTTTTATTCTACCACACATGAATATGGGACCACCCATTCTGCCGCTTCTTCACACCACACCACATCTCCATTCCTCTCTACCCATCTCCGTGTCTCTGTCCAATTTACCCTTCTGAATGAATGTGGTTTCTTTAAATCCTTGGTTGTTGGACTTCCACACAGCTCGATTTTCTGACAGTTCTGGATATTATTTGTTTTGAGGTCTAGTTGTAATTTTTTCTGTAGTTGTGCAAGGAGGCCAAGTGTATTTACCTACACCTCTGTCTTGACCAGAAGTCCCTTTAGTTCTTTTAGGGTCTTTAAAACAGTTGCTTTAAAGCCTTCATCTAGTAGCTCTGACATCAGGTCTTTTTGAGAATCAAATTCTGTTGCTTTATTTTTTTCACCTTAGAATGGGCCTTATTTTCCTGTTTCTTTGTATGCCTTTTGATCTTTTGTCAAAATAGGACATTTGAATCTAAAAATGTAGTAACTCTGTAGATCAGATTCTCCCCCCTTATCTTGGGGTTTGCTATTTTGGAGGGTTTTGTTTGTTTTCTTATGGTTGTAGGTAGTGTCTGTGCTGAAAATCACAGGTTTTATCTGAGCCTGAGCCTTTCCTTGGGCATGCACAGTGACTTTCATTTTCCCTCATATATGCAGATGTTTTTGAGGAGTAGTCGGTATTTTTTAGGATGACCCTCTAGTAAAATGTCTGATGTTTTTCTCTTTATTAGACTGGGGATATGGATTTGGGGGATGAAGACCACAGAGGTAAAGTGCTATTTTTTTCATATCACATCAAAGGTACCTACTGTCAATGTGGGTTATCGCTGTTGATGCTGATCTGAATCACCTCACCACTACTTCCCCACAAACTCCTGGCAACAATTGATCTTTCTCTGACTATAGTTTTGCCTATTCCATAAGGTCATTTAAGTGAAATCATTTTCAAACTGGATTCTTTCATTTAGTAATATGTAATCTAAGGTTTATCCTTTATTTTTAAAAAGATTTTATTTATTTTATTTTTAGACGGAGAGGGAGAAAAAGAGGGATAGAAACATCAGTGTGTGGTTTCCTCTCTTGCCCCCCTACTGGGGACCTGGCCCTCAACCCAGGCATGTGCCCTGACGGGGGAATCAAACCAGCGACCCTTAGGTTCACAGGTCGACACTCAATCCACTGAACCACACCAGCCAGGGCACTTATCCTTTTTTTTTCATGGCTTAGTAATTCATTTCTTTTTATTGTTGAATAACATTCCATTGTATAAATATACCACAGTTGGTTTATTCATTAACCTATTGAAATGTATTTTGGCTACATATTTATTTTTTCTTATAATTTTATCACAGTCTGAAGACTATTTATTTTGATAGGAAGTTTTATATCTAATAAAGTTTAACATATCATTTTTCTTTTATGGTTTTTGCTTTTGATATCTTGTCTAAAAATTCTTTGTTTACTCCCAGTGCACAAAGATATTTTCCCATGTTTTCTTCTATAAGCTTTATTTTATGTTTATGTCCATGATCTATTTTCAATTAATTTTTATGTAGCATATGAGGTTAAGATTGAAGTTCATTTTTTATTAATGTGAAATTCATATAACACAAAATTTATCATTTTAAATGTAGAAATCAGTGGTATTTTGTTAATTTCACAATGTATGGCAATAGCTACCATTATTTATTTCTAACATTTCATCACCCTAAAAGACAATTCTGTACCCATTAAGCAGTCCCTCCCCATTCCTCCCTCTTTCCAGCACTTGAAACTATTAATCTGCTTTCTGTCTCTGTGGATTTACTTTATCTGGAATCACAGAATATGTGACCTTGTGTCTGGCTTCTTTTAGATAACATAAAATCTTTGAGATTCACCCATGTTGTAGCATGTAGCACTACTTTATTCCTTTCTCTGGTTGACTAATCTCCCATTGCATGTATGTACCACATTTTGTTTTTCCGTTCATTTGCTAATGAGATATTTCGTGGTTCCCGCCTTTTGGCTATTGTAAGTAGTGCTGCCATAAACATTTGTATACAACTTTTTTTTTTTTTTGAGTGCCTATTTTTAATTCTTTGGGGTATGTACCTAGGAGTAGAAAATTAGTACTTTGATACTTGTTTCTCTTATATTAGGAACATCCATGTTGTGAGTATCATGGATTTGTAAACTACATCCCATAAGACAAATCTAGTCCCCCTATTGTTTTTATAAATAAAAATAATTGAAACACAGTTGTAGTTATGTATTTACATGTGCCTATGTCTGCCTTCAGGTTACAAAGATAGAATTGAGTAGTTATAACAGAGAACATGACTCACAAAGCATAAAATATTTATTACCAGGTTCTTTACAGGAAAAGTTTGCAGACCTCTGCTATAGATTTTCTTTGCCCTTGTTTCATCAGCTCCTTATGGTGGAAACCTAGCCATTGACTTAAAACTTTTCTCCTTTTCTAAAATAAACATTTAAAGTTATTGTTTTTTCTCTAAAGCTATTTTAGCTAAAGCTCATAAATTTTGATATATTGTATTTTTGTTATTCAAGTTAATATATTTTCTCATTTTTCTATTTTGACCTACAGCTTATTTACAAATGTATCCTAATTTCTAAATATTTGCAGTTTTTAAATACATCTTATTCACTTCCAATTTAATTACATTGTTTACAAGTATAATCACAAATCTTTTCTGAAAATTGGTCTAGCATATTTTGGATGATGATCAATGTGTATTTTAAATAAATGTGTATTCTGTAGATTTTGGGTTCAATGTACTCTGAAAATATCCATTAAATCAAGGTGGTTTATGATCTTATTAATATATACTATATTATTAATGAAATTGTGTCTATTTTTTTCATAAATCACTGTCAAAGGTATTTTAAAATATTCAGCTACACTTGTGGACTTGTCACAATCTTCTTTTAGTTCTGTCAGTTTCTGTTTCATGTATTTTAAGCTCTATTTTTAGGAATGTACATATGAATTAGATTTTCCTAATAATTTGGTCCTTTTATCATTTTGAAATGTCTCCTTTCTTTTGGTGATACTCTGTCTTGTTCTATACCGTATCTGTTATCACTATAGCCACTCCAACATTTCAAAGCTTAAATGATATCCATTTTTTATCCCTCTATTTTCAACCTATCTCTGTCTTTATTTTTAAACTATTTTTCGTTGATGGCATATAGTTGGGTATTGTGAGACTCTCCAGTCCAACAATCTCTGCCTATTAATTGAAATGTTTAATACATTTATATTTAATGTAATTACTGGTATGGAGAAACTTATGTCTAACTTTTTGCTATTTGCTTTCTATTTGTCACGTCTGATTCCTTTGAAACTGATAGTATCTTTTTAATCTAACATATACAAAATATTATTTCTACATATAATCAATATAAGGAAATATTAATGAGATACTTTACATTTTTTTCAACTTTATTGAGGTATAATTGATAAGTAAAATTGTAGGAAATTTAAAGTGTACATTGTGATTATTTGATATATGTATACATTATGAAAAACTCCTCCCATCTAGTTAATTGACATTCATTATGTTGCATATTTACCTTTTTTGGTGAAAAAATTGAAGGTATACTCTGTTATACAATGCGGTGTTATCAATTATAGTCACCAGGTTATACATTAGATCCTTAGACCTTATTCAACTAATAGCTGGAATTCTGTATCCTTTTACCAACCTCTTTCTATTTTCCCCACCCTCCAGGCCTTGACAACAATTTTCTATTCTCTGTTTCTATAAGTTTGGCCTATTTTTAGATTTCACATATAATGGGATATAAATGCAGCATTTGTCTTTGTCTGGATTATTTCACTGGTATGATGTCTTCAAGGTCCATCTATGTGTCAAAAAAGGCAGGATTTTCTTCTTTCCCAAGGCCGAATAATATTCCATTGTATGTACATACCACATCTTCTATATCCATTAACTCACTGATGAAAATTTAGGTTATTTCCATATCTTGACTATGTGGATAATATGGCAGTGAACAATAGAGGTACAAATATCTCTGATAACCTTTCATTTCTTTTGGATATATACCCAAAAGTAGTATTTCTGGGTCAAACAGAAGTTCTATTTTTAATTTTTTGAGGAACCTCCATGCTATATCCACAGCAGCTGCACTATTTTACATACCCCAAAACAGAGCAGTATGGGTTTTCTTTTCCCCACATTCTTGCCAATACTTGCTATCTTTTGTCTTTTGGATGATAATCATTCTAACAGGTCTCGTGTGACATATCATTGTTACTTTAATTTGCATTTCCCTGATGATTAGTGATGTTGAGCACCTTTTCATTTACCTGTTGGCCATTTGTATGGCTTCTTTGGGAAAAAAAGTCTCTTAAGTCCTTTCCCATTTTTAAATTAGATTGGTGTTTTTTGTTTATTCTTAGTGTTTTGTTTTGTTTGTTTTTTTTGCTATTGAATTGTGAGTTCTTCATGTATTTGGGATATTAACCCCTTATTAGATGTCTGACTTGCAAATACTGTCTCCCATTCCATAGGTTGCCTTTTCATTTTGTCGATTATTTTCTCTGTTGTAAAGAAGTGTTTTAGTGTTGTGTAGTCCCACTTGTTTATTTTTGCTTTTGTTGCCTTTTTTTAGTGAAACATCCAAATATCATTGTCAAGATCAATGTTAAGGAGCTTAATCCTTATGTTTTCTTCTAGGAGTTTTACAGTTTTTGTTCCAGGGTCTTGTGTTCAAACTTTTAATACATTTTGAGTTGATTTTTGTGTATGGTATAAGATAAAACTCCAATTTCATTATTTTGCATGCTGCTATCTGGTTTTCCCAATACCATTTATCATTTCCTTATTCTATAATCTTGGCTCCTTTGTGGCAAAATAATTGACAGTGTAGGTATAGGTTTATTTCTGGGTTCCTTTTCTAGTCCATTAGTCTATGTGCTTGTTTTTATGTCAATACCATACTGTTATGATTACCATACCTTTTTAATATAGTATGAAATTAGGAATTGTGATCCCTTCTTTCTCAAGATTACTTGGCAATTCAGTCTTTTTGTAGTTCCATAAAAATTTTAGAATTTTCTGTTTATGTGAAAAATGCCACTGGAATTTTGATAGGGATTGCACTGAACTGTAGATTGGACAGTATGAACATTTTAACAATATTTATTCTTCCAATCCATGAACATAAAACACATTTCCATTTGTGTCTTACACAATTCCTTTCATCGAAGTTTTATAGTTTTCAGTGTATAGGTCTTTCACCTACTTGATTAAACTTATTCCTAAGTGTTTTATTTTTTTTCATGCAATTGTAAGTGGAATTTTTTTTAAATTTTTCTTTCTAATATAGATTATTGTTAGTGTTTAGAAACACAACTGCTTTCAGTATATTGATTTTTTACCCAGAAACTTTACTAAATTCATTTATTAGTTCTAACATTTTTTTGATGGAGTCTTTAGGGTTTTCTGTAATATAGAAATGTCTCCTGCAAATAGACATAATTTTACTCCTTTTCCAATTTGGATGACTTTTATTTCTTTTTCTTGCCTAATTTTTCTGGTTAGGACTTTCAAGAATATGTTGAGTAAAAATGGTAAGAGTGCACATCCTCCTCTTATTCCCGATCTTAGAGGAAAAACTTGTCGCTTTCCATCATTGAGTATGATTTAACCAAGGGATTGTCATATATGGTCTTTATTATATAGAGATATAATCCCTCTATACACAGTTTGTTGAGAATTCTTATCATGGATGAATGTTGAATTTTGTCAAGTGCTTTGTCTGCATCTATTGAGATAATCACATAGTTTTTAATCCTTCATATTACTGTATTAATGTGGTTATATCACATTGATTTGCAGATGTCGAATCATTCTTGCATTCCTGGAATAAATTCCACTCTGTCATCATGTTTGATCCTTTCCCTGTACTATTGAATTTGGTTTGCTAATATTTTCTTGAAGATTTTTGCATCTATGTTCATCAGGGATATTGACCTATAATTTTGCTTTCGTGTAGTGTCCTTTTCTGATATTCGGCATCAAGGTAATGCTGATTTTGTAAAATGAGTATACAAGTCATTCTTCCTCTTCAACTTTTTTTTAACTTTCAAAAGAATTGCAATTAATTCTTCATTTAATGTTTGGTAGAATTCACCAGTGACGCCATCTGGTCCTGGATGTTTTCGGGGGGCAAGGGAGGGCAGGGTGATTACTAATTCAGTCTCCTTAGTAGTAACTGGTCTGCTCAGATTTCCTTTTCTTCATGATTCAGTCTTGGTAGAATGAATGTTTCTATGCATTTATCCATTTTTTCCAGGTTTTCCAATTGTTTGGCAAATAATAGTTTATTCTGATCCTTTGTATTTCTGCAGTCTTAACTGATCTATTAACATTTGTTTTATTTATTTAGGTGCTCCTCTGTTGGGTGCATAAATATTTACAAATGTTATATTCTCTTGTTGTATTGACCTCTACATCATTATATGCCCTTCTTTGTTTCTTATTAGTCTTTGCCTTACAGTCTATTTGGACTGATATATGTATAGCTACCTTGGCTTTCTTTTGGTTTCCATTTGCATTAACTATCTTTTTTCCATCCTGTTACTTTCAGTCTGTCTGTGTCCTTAAAGCTGAAGAGAGTCTCTTGCTTTAGCGTCTATTGAAGATATACCTCTCTTCCAAAGTAAGCTTAAACTAAAAAATGACCAAAAATGAACTCAACTTGCCCTGGAAACTTGCTTTTTCTCTTTTATTTCCTATCTCAATAAGAGGTACCCCATCCTCCTAGTTTTTAATTTGATGTTTTCCTCTTCTTCATGCCCTGTGTCTCCCTTTCCATTTTGACCCTTAACATTAAATTGGCACATTCTTTCTATCTTCCCTTTTAATTCTCTTGAATCTGTCTTCTCTATGTTCTCACAGTCACCACCTTTGTTCACCAACATTACATTAACAATTTCTTCCTAATTCGATTCCTATATCCAACATTTCTCCCCCTTTATAAAATATTATCCATATCATAACTGGAATGATCTTTATAAATAAAAAATATGTCCTCGTCATTTTCTTCTATGTACTTTTTCAATGTTTTTCTATTGGCCTTGGGAGAAAATCCACATTCATCCACCTGTTTTTACAGTATACACCAATCACAAGCAATTTGCAGACTAGGATGCCACAATTCTGTCACCTGTATCCCCAATTCTCTTGCCTAAAATGACTTTTCCAAACCCCTCTTTATTACTATGTTCTACACATTTTTCAGATGTAAAATTAAGATATCACTGCCAGAGAAGTCTTGAAATCTTCTAGACTTGTGATGTCCTGTATGATAGCTACCAGTCATGCCTAGGTACTGAGCATTTCTGAATAGAGATGTACTACACCAAATGTTAAGGCTTAGTATTAAAAAAAGTAAAATTATTTATTAAAAATTTTTATACTAGTTACATGTGAAGTAATATTTTGGATGTATTGGGTTAAATAAAATATATTATTGAAATTAATTTCTTTTTTTAACTTTTTTATGTGACTATAATAAAACTCAAAATTACACATGGCTTGCATTATATTTCAACTGGACAGCAGTTAGATTAGATGAGAAGGCGCACCTTTTCTCAGTACCCTACAGCTATTTCTTTACTAGCATTTATTAAATCTACTAAAAAACTGCTAGATTGTGTCCCACGCTAGACTGAAAGTACCTAATGAACAAGAGGTTATCTTGGTCAAAATGGAAATTTCAGTACTAACAGTGCTAAAATAAAAACAGTCAATCCCCCTTATTCATAGATTCCATATTTGTGAATTTCCCTACTTGCTAAATTTACTTGTAACCACAAAGTCAATACCTGAGATGCTTTCATGATCTTTTGTGGTCATGTACAGAACAGTGAAAGATTTGGGTTCTACCACACACATTTTCCTGGCTGAGGTCAAACAAGGTGATGCTCTGCTTTCTTGTTTTAGTTGTTAAAGAATTAAAGTCTTTTTCAGTCTATTATTGCCACTTTTTCATATTTTTGTTACTTTTGTTGGTAAACTGGCTGTTTAAAATGGTCCCCAAACACAGTGCTGAAGTACTGTCCAGTGTTTTTAAGCACAAGAAGGCTGTGATGTGTCTTGTTGAGAAAGAACACATGTTAGATAAGCCACCTTTGGGCATGAATTATAGTGCTGTTGAATGTGAGTTAAATGTTAATGAATTAATACATATTAAGTAAGGTCTTTAAACAAAAACACACATAAAACAAGATTACATATTGGTCAGTTGATGAAAATGTTGTGACCAGAGGTTCACTGGAACCTAACCCTGTATTTCCCTTAGGAGCAATGGTTCAGTATTTATTGATTTAGTGTTCGGGCAACTTCACTACCATCAACTGTATTTGCTGAATGCATAAAGCCGGATCATTTTATTCCAAATCCAAATCTTATGTGAATGAAGTACATGGTGGAAGCTAATGCAGTGATTGTGGAGCCAAACTGCCGATCTTGGCCTTCTCTCATACTAGCTGTGTGATTTGGGGAAATTAACTTTTCTCTGCTATTTTCCACAACTAAAAATGTGTATTAAAAAATAGTTGTTAATGATTATCAGAAGCTGGGTGTGGGGGAACGGGACTAACCACAAAAAGTCAGAAGGAAGCTTTTAGAATGAGGGAAATATTCTGTATCTGAATTATAATGGTGGTTACACATCTGCCTATGTTCTTCAAAACTCAACTGAAAAAGGTAAATTTTACTTTGTATAAATTAAACTTAATAAACTTGAGGTTACAAAAAGTATAACAGTCAAGGTCAAGATTAAAGGAATAATGCACATAAAACATTTAATGCATCTCCTGCTTACGTAAATACTCTTTAAAGGCTAGCAATCATTCTAATAATAGACAAAGGTTAGGAGGTGTAAGGAAAAGCAAAGCAGGCTCATGAACCAGGATTCTAACCTGGCTCTATCTATCAACACATACCTGGAGGTTGAGCTGTTAATGAGAGTTCACTTGTTTATTGTAAAGGTTAACTTAGACAGCATGTGTGAAATATCTGTGTAAACAGTGCAGTGACATGGGGATGTGAGACATGGGACTATTCATGAGAGAGCAATACAATATCACAGGGACACATAAACTGGGGTGTGGAGGCCACCTTTTCAAGGTCGTAAAATGTGGTGCACTGTGAAAAGAGGAGCACATCTCTTTTAAGAGCCTTGGTCCATAATCCTATACAAGTCTCTGTTGGCTCCAGGTTGATATTGAAGACAACCCATCTGCTCTAATGAGGCATAGACATACCTGTAATTCAATGAAATGCCAGCATCAGGAGGAAACAAAAGCTGAGTCTGGTAGAACACCTTTCTGAACTGGACAATGTGGTAGGAGTCAGACACCAAGACGCAGGAATGAGTTAGACCATTCCACTGCTGCTTTTTAGGATGTCTTGTGAGTTCCCACCTTAGAGACTGCTGCTGACTCCAGCGGGACACCCAATGGCAGTCTCTGCCATAAACTCATCATAAGTGGCTGAGGTTTCAGGAGGAGCACACAGTGCGGAGTTGGGTGATAAAATACTGCATTCGGACTCTTCCTCGAGGAACAAGCCCAAAGAGGGCCGTCGTTCGATTCCAAAGTTCCCTCCACAGTCATGTGGGACACCACTGAATTCGCTGGCATCTCGAGAGCTGACAGCCATCACGTGACAACCAGCAAGCACCTGAGGACAGGGTCCATAGAGCAAGTGTTTCCGTTCCTGTTTAACTTCGACTGAAACTCCGACGCAACCAACCTAAAAGTTTGAGGGAGCAAGTTTCCTTACCAGTGACTCTGCCCTCGGCAACTGGCCTCCAAAAAGTGCTCTTCACGCCGGAAGTGCACTAATCCGCAGCACGTGGGGTTGCCAGGGCGCGCTTCCCGTGACTGGGCGGGGCCTCGGCAACCGAGTAGCCAATGGTAACACGAGAGGGCGGTGCCTGTGACGCGCTGGACCTATCCCGGAAGTGGGGCTGAGATGGAGGCGGGAAAGGGCGGGGAGGCCGGGGTGTGGAAAGTGGCGGCCCCGCCCCGTCTCTTGGAACTGCTGGGGCCGCCACCGCTGTCGTCGCCGCCGCAGCTGTGTGGGACCCGCGCCGGTGAGCAGACGAAAGGCTCTCTTTCTTTGCTGAAAGGTGAGAAGGTGGGGAAAAACTGGAAAACTGGTAGGGCTGGGACGGGAGCAAGGCAGGGCGGGGAAAAGCGGCCGGAGCTGAGTACTAACGAGCGAAGGAGGAAGGATAGATGGGGGAACGGAGGCGAGCGCGCGACCCGCCAGAGCTAAGGCCCGTGTTGGGCCGGGCCGGGCCGGGGATGCGGGCTGAACAAGGGGGCGCCTGAGAGGCCGGGACTACGGCGCCGCGGCCCGGGGGCGGAATGCGCGCCGGATGCTCGAGGGCCAGGTGCTTGCTGGCCGGGTCCTGTTATGCCCATCCTTCGCGGGGGCATGCGGCCTGGGCTGGGTCCCCGCAGTGGAGATCAGGGCGGCGGCGGAGGACCGGGTAGTGCGGCGCGGTGCGGGAAGGTTGCCGGCTTCTCCTGCGGTGGGACATCGGGGGCCGCGATTTGCTGCTCCCTGTATGGGTTAGCACCCAGGGTGGGTTTCCCCCACTCCAGCGAGCACCTCTGCGACTTCCCACCCACCTCCCCACCAATGGATGGAAAAGTTTGTAGAGGCCAGAGTTAGAAAGTGTCCGCTGTTCTTGCGTGGTTATTCTATAAATGCAAAAATAATCGATCCGTGATGCTTGGCACGTAACCTACCCGAAATGAGATGTTTCCTTATCCGTGTGCCTGTTGTTAAAAAACAAACACAAACTTTTTGCGTAGTTTCCTCGAGAAAGCTATCATCTCCCCTGCCCACCATGGCAGATGAAATTGATTTCACTACTGGAGATGCTGGGGCTTCAAGCACATACCCTATGCAGTGCTCGGCCCTGCGCAAAAACGGCTTCGTGGTGCTCAAAGGACGACCGTGCAAAATAGTAGAGATGTCAACTTCCAAAACTGGAAAGCACGGTCATGCAAAGGTAAGTGCTTTTCCAGGTCTGTCTGTGCGTTGAGATTTTGATCACTTGTATTTCATTACAGCACGTGAGATTTCTATACTTATAACCTTGTAATGAGCACTTTTTTCTTCCCACTACTACTGGGAGATGTGCTGTTGCTTTGAATACTGAAAGGAGCATTTTCTTCTTGGACCTTTATAATGTTTCATTAATTTTCCTGAGTCCTAGAGATTTAGAAGATCTATTCAGTTTACAGATGAGAAAACCCGTTCTAACATAATTGTAAAATCTAACTTCATGTGCCCTCTTGTAATTTAATTACTAGACTATATATGATTTGCGTCTTGATATGTCATGATATGTTTAGTTCATTGCTTATCAATTCTGTGATCACTACATTTTTTTAAGGAAAGTAAAATTAGATGACCTTGGAAGGAGAAAGAATCTGTCATAATCAGCTGTTGGTATTGTGCTCTTGTGTATCTAGTGATTGATATACTTGGCAAAGTTTAAACAGGTTTCCTGTTCTCCCTTCTCTGTTAGGTTCACCTTGTTGGAATTGATATTTTCACGGGCAAAAAATATGAAGACATTTGCCCTTCTACTCACAACATGGATGTTCCAAATATTAAGAGAAATGATTACCAAGTAAGTACTAATTTCCTTCAGAATGCTGCTTGTTTCTTAAAGGTGTAAATACATCCTGCTATCAATTGTGATTTAACAGAATCCAGGAGTAGTTTTTTAGGTTTTTCTAACCAATTATTAGGCACCACTTATCTTAGAAATTGGAGAAATAGTGATGTTTAACAGTTGTATCTTATCTAGGATTATTGCTAATTTACTATTTTAACATTCTTGCATTTTTTAAAAGTTGAGACTTATTGTTTCTCAGACTAAGTGACTGTATATTGTGGCTGAATGTTTAATTTTTAGTAAAATTACTATTCTCTTTGTTGCAAAATATTTCAAATTTAGATAACTCCCTCCCAGATGTTTTATTTCTTTTCTCTTGTGAGACCTAAGATTTTCAAGAATGTATTGGAATTCATGTTTCACCAACCAAGTTTGTGTGTTAATGAATGCGACTAGGAATTTGGTATTCTTAAATAGGGAAATAGGTTGAAATCCTTAAATATAAAGGACGAAATATTGGGTTGGCCAGTAAGTCCGTTATGGTTTTTTTGTACAACGGCTCTAGTAGTGCTTAGCTGTCTTTAACTTGATTCAAAACAGTTGTGTTAGATAGTATTGTCACAACTGTTTTATCAGCATGCATTTTTTAAGAATTATCAAAATTGGTGAGTTTTTATGCAGTCATTTTAATATTGAATATGGAAGAAGGTATACAACATTTTTGGTGTATTATGTTTTATTATTTCAAGAAAGGTAAAAATGCACTGAAACATAAAGAGATTTGTGCTGTGTGTGGAGAAGATGCTGTTACTGATTGAACGTGTCAAAAGTGATTTGCAAAGTTTCTTGGTACTATCAACATTTTGGCCAAATAATTCTTTGCTGTGGGGGTGTCTTTATGCATTGGAAGATGTTTAGCAGCACCCCTGGCGTCTATGCACTAGAAGCCAATAGTGGGAGATAGTAGACATACTCAAAATATCCAAGTCAATAAAGTTATTGGTGAAAAATGTGTCTTTTGTATTACAGAAAAAACTAAGTGGACTTTTTGGCCTATCCAATAGACGGTCACTGAATATGGTGAAGAAAATACAAAAACGATGTAATTGTTTTATTTATATTCAGTGACCATGTTGTGACCTTTTGTTAAATTATAGGTATAAACTTCAAGTTTTAGTCCCAATTATACATTTGGATAGATCATGTTTAATTATAGCATTTTGTTGTTTGGAGTATTGATAGCAACCAAACCATTGACTTCATAGGATGTAGGAGCATAGGTTAATCACAACTAAGTCTTCCTTGAAAATCTTTAATTTCCGTGTCAAGCATACCATATATAGAACTCATTTCTGTTCATGTTCCATGGTGAGAAATACAAGTGTAACTTAGATTTGTCTTATCCAGTTTAAACTGATTTCCTTCTATACCTTTTATTGTATTGTGTAATTTTTAAAGAATGTTACCATCAATTGCAATTACCCAATGATTTCCTTTTACTCTTCATTCACATGTAAACGTATTTTTACATGGTTTTAATCTAGTAAGTAGTTTTATATTTTCACTTTCCCCCCATCATAGGTGTTTTCTAGGTTGCTTCAAAGTCTTCATAGAATTTTGAATTGTCTTAGTATAATAACAGCAAGTGTTGTGTGTGTGTTTGTTTTTTGAGTCAGGTGAGTCTGAGTTTGGATCTGGTTCTTCTGCTTTCTAGCTGGATGACCTTGGATAAATGATGAAACCTCTCTGAGCCTCAAATTTTTCTATATACAAAAGAGGGATAATGTGAGGATTAAATTAGAAAATGTGCCCTATAATTACCTTTAAAGTATATATACACCAAAAAGTAGTTCTTTTCTGCTCCTTGCTTCCTGTATGAAAATTCCACTTAATCATTCCGTTATTCCTGAAGCACCTAATTTAGACATGGCATATAGTAAGTGCTCAATAAACATTTATTAAATGCATACCTAATTATGCATTGAGGTAAGGATAGCGCAGCCAACTAAGGCAAAGCATAGAATGTTGTTGTTTTTTTTGCCGAAAGAGTTTCTATTTTCATCCTTTTTTTTTAAAGATTTTATTTAATTTTAGAGAGAGGAGAAGGGAGAAAGAAAGAGGGAGAGAAGCATTAATATGCATGAGAAACATTGATAGGTTGCCTCTCTGGGGATGTGGCCCACAGCCCAGTCATGTGTCCTGACCAGAAATCCAACTCATGGCCCTTCAGTTTGCAGGCCAGTGCTCAGCACCCTGAGCCACACCAGCCAGGGCTCAGTTTTCATCCTTAATATGTGAACACTTTGATTATCCAATAGTCATTATATTCATTAATATGCATTGAACATAGAAGGCTTTTGCCTTTGAGTATTTCAGAAAGATGGCATCAGTAGTAAGATACTTACTACTGTGATCAATGATTGAGTACCCAGTCTTTGAATGGAACTCAATATTTAACATAAAGGAAAAATTTGGTTTGGGTTTTATTTGGGGCTATACCAGGGCCCAGACTCAGGTGAGGGGAATGAGGAAAGTGAGTCCCTTGCCTAGAGCACAGAATTTTAAATAAAGTTAAGACAAGTACTGTATTTTACCATGTATAATGCACATCCATGTTTTTGTTCGCATTATACATGGGGTTATACCCATGGCAGGTATTCATTATACCCATGTATAATGTGCACCCTTATTTTTCCCTCAAAAATTTGAGCAAAAAAGTGCACACTTTACACAGGAAAATGCGATAACAATGCCAAACCACGTAGGAGGCTAAGGCCAAAGGAAAAATCAATAATTCTGATTGTTTTTAAAAATTTTTTTTGATATTTTGTTCATCGTGGAATTTTTGAATGCATTCTAATTTTTAAAAATACTGCATTAAAATATTTATCTGATCACTGATGTTTCTTTTGGCACCACCTTAAATTTTGTACCCAAGACAAATGCCTCACTTGCCTCAGTCTAGCCCCAGTCGTTGGTGTGTAGCTCGGATAAGAGAACGACCCAAGCCAGAGAAATCCTTGCTTTGGCACCTACTATGTGACCTCGGTTGGCAAGTTACTTAACCTCTTGTCTTCTTTTCTTTAATTATAAAATGAGGATAAGAATAATGAACTTCTCATGGGATCCTTATGAGGTTTAATAAGTTAATACTTAGAATAGTGCCTTGCAGAATGAGTACTCAGTGATCACATCCCTTAATTATCAAGTCACCGTAGAACACTTACTTCCATTTGTTTTTTAAAAATCAGCTCTGTATGCCTTTCTGGTTGTAGTTATTGTACTATGGTGGTCTTCACTCGCCCATCTAAGTGCCTTGATTACATTCCTCCTTTTCTTATTGTTTGGCTATATGTAGTCCCTTGTATTTGCCTTATTTGGTGTTTCGGTGCCAGTTTGGCAGCTGATGAAAATATAAAATAAATCTTTGTTTAGGAAAAGAAATGTATTAATATTTACAATTTTAACTTTATATATTTTAAAATAAGCTCAGGACGAAAAAAAAATTGTCCCCTGACTTCCATTGCAAGATGCAGTTAGGGATAGAACTGCTAATTTCCATTATTCCTCCCAAAAGTAGTTAAGATTGTCTGGGGTTCATTGATGGTGTAAAATGCAAATGCATCTAAACATATTTTGGAATACCCAAGTTTTTAGATGTAGAAATGCTTGTTCAGACTCTGATACTCACTTGAGTCATGTTTCTTTAGAAAGTTCCCTGTTCCTGTGTACTGCACCACAAATAAAATGCATTTTGTGCATTCACTAAAGTTTTATGTCATGTGAGGTCTGTTTCTCAGAAGTAAAACTAATTATTGTGGACCTTTGAATTACTGGTGAATTGCCAAAACTATCAATATTAAGTCCTAGTATATGCTTCAGCTCTTGCTTCTGTGACTCAGTGGATTGAGCACTGGCATACAAACCGAAAGGTCGCTGGTTCAATTCCCAGTGGGGGTACATGCCTGGGTTGTGGGCCAGGTCCCCAGTGGGGGACATACAAGAGGCAACCAATCGATGTATCTCTCACACATTGATGTTTCTCTCTCTCTTTCTCCCTCCCGTCCCCTTTCTCTAAAAGTTAATAAATAAAATCTTTAACAATAAATAAATACTAGTATATTCTTCAAATAAGTGGTATTCCTTTTGGATATTGAGATATGACAGTTCAGTTTTGTTGTTGCAACTCAAAAAGTACAGCAACGAAGAAAATAATTATGCTATGAGTTCTTGGAGGTTAAAGTCTTTTTGTAATTTTTTCTTGTTCTGTGGAATTCTTTGTGTTCCCTGGTAGAGGTGTTTCTTTGGGAATAAAAATTTTCTTAACCAGAATATTCCAGTATTGCAGGGACAAGAAGCAAATTATTTTTTACAGTGTCATTAAAGGTAATAGTGAAAAGAGCCACAACCTTTTGTTCCTGGACCTGTATATCCTGAATATCCTACCTATGGGAGAAATTGTACCAGATATTGAAATACTTTGCAATCTGTAAAACAGTACCCAGGCCCACAAAGTATTACGCAGCAGGTGGCAAAGATGGACCTTCAATAGGCCACCCCACACAGGCAGGCTGTGATGGAGTATATGGACCAGTGAATTCTCTGAGCATTGTTCTGTTGCCTTTTTATCGTGCCTGTCAAATGAAGGTTTTAGTTAGAAATGGTCCCACATGCAATTCTGACAGGACTGTGGCATTCTGTAAATCCACAGATGAGATTTTAGTAGAAGCACTTCAGCCAGGGAAGGTAAATCCATATGTAGAGTAACAATCTAATGCAATGAGCACAAACTGCTGCCTCTTCCATGATGCTACCAGGTGGCTGGCTGTTCACCCTGGGGAATGGTGCCATATCAGGGACTCTGTATTAGTCTCTGCTGTGAGGTACTCAGCAGTGACTGTAGGCAGATCAGCTTTGGTGAGAGAAAGCCTGTGTCATTGAGCCCATGTCACCATGGCCACTTTCTTCATAAGCCAATTGAGCAAGTACTGGGAAGACTACAGAAAGAAGCTGAAAGACATGTACAGATAGAATCATCTTGACTCATGGAAATGGACAACAATGTGGTGATTGCTTATGGGGAGGAGGGTATGGGGACTAAATGGTAATGGAAAAAATATAATAAAGATTTTTTAAAAGAAAATATATCCAGAATATCCCAGTCCAAAATAAGACAGGCACACACACACACACATGAACATTAGGAAAGTATTTGAATATCCATCAAAAGGAAATAATTGAAGGTTGAATATATTATTGTACATGCCTAATTGCAGTTTTTTTAATTAAAAAAAAACAGGAAGTTGATATATTAAAACAGAAAAACTTGGAAATGTAATAAAGGGTTAAAATCACAAATTGAAGTCCACACTATGAATAGCTGTTTCCTCTGGAGAGAGAAAGTAGTTTGAAGATAGGAGATGGAGAGACTTCATTTATCAGGGAAAATGGTTTGCGGTGCTTACCGAATATTAAAAAAATAAAAACAGGGTAAACATTGGTTAAGAGGATACTTGTAGTCCTACTTCTGGCACTGATCAATTGAAATCTCTCTCAGTTTCCTCCTTGGAGGATGAAAATAGTAATAATAATCGACTTCACAGGATTGGTGTGAGGATGGTTTAGTATGTACATGTTTAGAATTGTGCCAAGCACATATCAAGTGTTGTTTTTTCTTTTTGTTTTTTAAGAGAGAGAAGAAGGGAGATGGCGGGGAAGAAACATTGGTTTGTTCTTCTAGTTTATTTAGGCATTCATTGGTTGATTCTTGTATCTGCTCTGACCAGGGATGCCAACCATGGCTATCAGGCACTATGCTCTAACCAAATGAGCACCTGGCCAGGGCCACATTTTTTCTTTACTGCCATTGCATATCTGTAAAATAGGGTGTGAACCTAGACAGGTATGGTATGAAGACCCATCCTGTAACAGAAGTGAAAGGGCCTTGCAAACAGAACAGTAATAAACCAATAGGGGGTATTAGCAAACACCCAAATCCAGGGCCCCAGGATCTCAAAGAACACATTGGCCCCAAGATATGAGGGACAGAATGTCCTGCTCACTCATTGGCAAGGACTGCTGTAGATTAGCTGAGGGTGGACAGCAGATGGAAAAAAAAGAATCATTTTATTCACCTAATTATCTGCCTTCTCTGTAGCAGATCCCCTTTGGTAAGCATTCATATTGGCACATTCTTTATGTGAAGAAGTCTTTCCACATACCACTCCCAACACATTATTGTCAGCAATTTTCCTATCTTGTTCTTTCAGTGTCCCTAATCCTCCATCTAAACTCTTAGGCATTGCCTATAATCAGTGTAAATCCAAACCTCTGGTTTGCTCTTCTTTCATGTCCAGTGCATGATGCTCTCACCCCCACTATCTTCCAGGGTCACCTCTGAATAGTTTCATCAGATCATGCATAACCATTTGGAAACCATTCAGAATTATTTCTTTTACAGTTAGCAGGTCATGGGGAACTCTCCATAAAACCATTTGTATAAATTGAGGGAGAACTTGTTGATGTGGCAAAAGAAGATGCTTTCTCAGTCTAAGCTACTTCTTATACCATTTGTTTGTGCCTTTAGGACCTGCTCAAGTTGATCTCATGTATACTACTTCCACCTGATAATGGAGTGCTGCTGTGCATACCCAACTTCACGGCTTGGTGGGTCATATAATGCTCCAGTTGATGACAGTGTTATTTGCTTAGGTTTTTTGGGGTTTTTTAATTATATTTTATTGATTATGCTATTACAGTTGTCCTGATTTTTCCCTCTTTGCCCCCCCTCCACCCAGCACCCCCCATTCCCCTAGGCAATCCCCCCACCATTGTTCATATCCACAGGTCATATGTATAAGCTCTTTGGCTACTCCATTTCCTATACTTTACTGTACATCCCCATGGCTATTCTGTAACTACCGATTTGTACTTCTTAATCCCCGCACCTCTTCACCCATTCCCCCATTCCCCCTCCTATCTGGCAACCATCAAAACACTTTCCGTACCCATGATTCTGTCTCTGTTCTTGTTTGCTTCGTTTGTTTTTTGCATTCGATTGTTGATAGATTTGTATTTTTTGCCATTTTATTGTTCATAGTTTTGATTGTCTTTTTCTTAAATGCCTTTTTAACATTTCGTATCATAATGGCTTGGTGATGATGAACTCCTTTAGTTTTTTTCATATCTGAGAAACTGTTTATATGTCCTTTGATTCTAAATGATCTTTGCTGGGTAGAACAATCTTGGCTATAGGACCCTGCTTTTCATGACTTTGAATATTTCTTGCCATTCCCTTCTAGCCTAGAAAGTTTCTTTTGAGAAATCAGCTGACAGTCTTATGGGAACTCCTTTGTAGGTAACTAACTTCTTTTCTCTTGCTGCTTTTAAGATTCTTTTTTATCTCTCGCCTTTGGCATTTTAATTATGATGTGTCTTGGAGTGGGCCTCTTTGCATCTATCTTGTTTGGGACTCTCTATGCTTCCTGGACTTACATGTCTAGTTCCTTCACCAAATTAGGGAAGTTTTCGTTCATGATTTTTTCAAATAGATTCCCAATTTCTTGCTCTTTCTCTTCTTCTGGCACCTTATGATGTGAATATTGGACATTTTGAAGCTATCCCACAGGCTGCTTATACTACCCTCATTTTTTTTGGCATCTTTTTTCTTCTTGTTGCTCTGATTGGTTGTTTTTTGCTTCCTTATGTTCCAAATCATTGATTTGATTCTCAGCTTCATCCAGTCTACTGTTATTTCCTTGTAAATTGTTCTTTATTTCAATTAGTGTATCCTTTATTTCTGGCTGGATCTTTTTTATCCTGTTGAGGTCCTCACTAATTTCCTTGAGCATCCTTATACTAGTGTTTTTAACTCTGCATCTGATTGATTGCTTATCTCTATTTTGTTTAGCTCTTCTTCTGTAGTTTTGATCTTATCTTTCATTTGGGCCATGTTTCTTTGTCTCCTCATTTTGGCAGCCTCCCTGTGTTTGTTTCTGTGTATTAGGTAGAACTACTTTGACTCCATGTCTTGGTAGTACGGCCTAATGTAGTAGGTGTCTTGTAGGGTCCAGTGGCACAGTCTCCCCTATCACCCAAGCTGGGTACTCAGGATGTGCCCTTTGTGTGGGCTGACTACACCCTCCTTTTATAGTTGAGCCTTGGTTGCTGTTCGCAGATCAATGGGAGGGATTTATCCAGGCCTGTCAGCTGCAAGGACTGGCTCTGACCACATACCACCAACTTCTGCCCTCTGTGGAGGATCAGCTGTGCAGGGGCAGGGTGGTGGTGCTCTGATGTGGTCTGTAGCTGTCCACTGGGTGAGCTGGACCTGGGGTTTCCTGGGTGGTACGGGCCAAGGTCAGCTCCCACTTATGTTTTGCCCAGGGCCACCCTGCCAGAGCTATTAAAGCAATCTGAGATGACTGCTACTTTGTGCTGGGCTTGGAGATTCCCAGGCAAAGCCAAGCTGTGAATCTAGGCTGGCTGCTGATAGTGCTGGTCCTGGGGCTCACTGAGGCCAGCTGTTGCTTGTTTGAGAGGATTTAGGAAGTTGTGAAGCATGAGCCAAGACCAGCTATTCATATGGAAAAGCAGTTTGGGTGGGCCTGTAAGTTGGGTGGGGCAGAGTCTCTAGGGATCTCCAGGGAGGGTCAAACAGTGTCAGCCAGGTTGATGGAGTCTCAGATATGGCACCAACTTGCCGGCTGAGTGAGGAGGGTTTAGAAAAGGGACAATGACCTCTGTTTGCCTTGATGCCAGACACTTCAGTTTCTCCCTGCATAACACTGGTGCTTTTCAAGCTACTCCCCTGGTGCTGGAGCTCAGAGGGAGTGAGTCTGAGTAGGTGAGTCCAGTTGTGGGTTCTTGAAGAGGACCTGCTTCAGGCTCCAGCAGTTCTTTCCATAGACTTAATCCTGACTGGTTTTTGCAACCAGAAGTTGTGGGGACTTACCTTCCTAGCACTGGAAGCTTGGGCCGAGGGCCTAGTGTGAGTCTAGGATTCCTCGCTCCTGAGATAACCCTCCCAGATTTTTATCTACCACACGTAGATGTGTATCTGGCCCATTCCACATCTGTGCCCTTCCCACCAGCCAGGATGGATGTGGTTTCTTTAATTCCATAGTTGTCAGACTTCCATTCACCTCTCTTTCTGAGGGTTCTGAGTGCTGGTATGTGTTGGAACCAGTCAAGGCAAGACAGGTTCACGAGATTCAGGCAAACAGAAGAATATTCACAGAGCTGTTGGATTGTCTGACATGCCTTTATTCAGGGGTGGGTGATCCACAAACGCTGCAAGCTGCATGTCACATCGCATGTCATCTGTCCCATCTGTGTGTCTTGTGTCTGCACGCACACACAGGAAAAGCCCCTACCTCCTTAAGTACCAGCACAAACAAAAGCTGGCATCAGGCCTAAAAGTTAAATAACATGGCATGAGCTGTGTATGGGAGCCCACTTCATGTTATGGGAACTGTTTATTGGACCCAGACTCAAGGCTATGAGAACACACTTTATCAGGCCCATTCAAGGTTGTGAGAAACTGCTCCCCTCTCATTACCCAGACACCTGGACGAGGAAGCCACACTGCCTTTACTTATCCTACATGGTAGTTCTGTATTTTAGTTGTAATTTTGATGTGGTGGTTTGAAGAGGTGAACCATGTCTGCCTACACTGCCATTGTGACCAGAAGTCACTTAGGTTTTATAATAACATTGATCAAGCATTAAGTCTGTACCGGGGAACAGCAGCTCTGAGGAAGTAGCTTGAGAGGCTGGGGGAAGAGGAAAAGGAATAAATAGAATGAGGCCTTACAAATCTAGTTGCTAGAAATAGATTGAGGAATGTAATTAAATTCTGAAATAAGGGCTACGAAGGCACCTGTAGTGATGATGTGCCTTCTCCAGCCTTCTCTTGTATACCAATAATACAAATACAGGCAAAAAAGTTTCTCTGTAATTCCTCCTTTCAGAATTCTTTCCTATTCTGACCACATCATGGACAGAATCTACTTTCATTAACTTTCCCCACATTCTTTCTTTTGGTTCATGCTTTGCTTGTTCAGCTCCTTGTGCCTTCATCCATTTAGTGATTATAGTGTTCTTTCTAAAATTCTAACATACCATAGCATTTTTCTTTTTTACCTTTTATTGTGGAAATTTTCAAAATATAATGACCTCAATGTACCCCTCCTCCAGCTTCAACAATTATCAACACGTAACCAGTCTGTTTCATCTGTACCCCACCACCTATTTTTCTTCTTGTACCCTCTACCTCTTGATTATTTTTGAAGTTAATACAAGATATTATATCATTTTTCATTTCATCTGAAAATATTTTGTTATACATTTATAAAGTATAAGAACTGAAAAAATCAAAACACTGGCACTTAAAAATTAATAATTCCTTAATATCTTCAAATATCCAGTCAGTATCTACGTTTCCTAATTTTCTTTCCTTTTTTGGATGTGATGATTATTGTTTTTGTTTCATAGTTTATCTCTATCAGGATCTAAATAAGATCCATGCACTGAAATTGGTTGGTGTCTCTCTTACATCTCTTTTAATATATAGGTGCTCCTCTCTCATGCACTGGAGTTCTCTCTCTTTTCTCTCTACCTTCCCCTTCTCCCCTTCGATTTTTTGATAAAGAAACTATATCATTTGTTCTATAGGTTTTCCCATACTCTGTATTTTGCTAATTGTATTTCCTTGTTGTTTACCATATTCCTGTGTTCCACATATTTCCTGAAAATTGATAATTAGATATAGAGGCTTGATAACATTCAGCTTAGATTTTTATTTTTTTCCTCTTCTTTCTTTAATACAAACCATTCCATAGGTGATATTGTACTTAACCATCAGGTAAATAAGTCTGATTGTTTTTCTTTTTGTGATGTTACTAGATATATGATAATTGTCTCAACCCGTTAATTTATTGGAGGAGAAAAAAATTGTCATTTCTTGTTCTTTTTTTTTTTGGCCATAACACTTCTATAAAGAGAAAGTTCCCTTCATCAATTTTTCTGTCTGTTTACCCTATGGTACAATATATAATAGGAAAGGCAGTATAAATGCTTAGTTCTTTTTCTTTACCAGTTTTCAAAGTGAGTTGGTTCCCCAATATTCACTGAGGATGACCAATTAAATGTTTATTTCACTATAAACTTTAAACATACTTATATTTCAGTTCATTGTAGTTGTTATCCATATCAATACTCAAATTAGCCTATCTTTGACCAGGCCGGGGCCCTTTAATATGGGCCTAGTGGCCTTCCATAGCACCATGCTTTCTAGTGTAACATCTGGGTCCAGGTTCATCTTGTATACTTCCTGCTCTGGACTTGAAATTATTCATTTTTCAGAGAACCCTATGGAGAGAAATGGCATCTATCGTAGGAATAGCACCATACGTTGGATTCTTTTAGTAGAGAATAATAACACTAGTATTTTGGTACCAATATTTTGGGGATATACTATTCTTTCATTTGTTAGCAGCTTGATACACTACTGTATGCCTCACACCTCTATTATAAGTTTTCTGACCCTGCCCTCTCCCATGTCTCTGCTTGCTAATAACTAATGATTACATACTCTCTCTACCCCCCAAAATTGCTCAGAACATCTTAAATTTATCAAATGAGTAGATTTCTTTAAAGGTGAAAGATCAGAAGAAAATATTTAGAATTAACATAACTATCTTCTCGCCATCCTTCCTTTCAACTCTATAGTCAGAGAAGGCTTTGAGAGAAGATGGAAAACAATTGCACAAAAATGCTTAAAACTCAGCATTGCTACCATTAGCTTTTTTTTTTAAGATTGCAAATTAAAAAAAAGGAAAATTGTACCTTGAGAATGGAAAAATCTGGCAGATATTCCCTTAGCCAAGTGATCAAAGTTAGTATCACTAGTAATAGCACAGATTGACATTATTCAGCTTCTGCTATGATACTCTGTACATCATTTATGTGGTATTACTCCCAAAAATGTATTACCTGAATCATGAGGAAACAGTTAGTCAAACCCCAAATGGGGAACATTCCATAATACAGTGAATCTGTGCTCTTCATAAACATCAAAGTCAGAAAAGCCAAGGGTGCGGACTGTTCAATATAAAAGAGACTGAACTGATAGGACAGCCAAGTAAATACAAGGTAGGATCCTGGAGTTGGGAGGAAAAGGATTCTATCAAAGACAATATGGGGACAATTGGAAAATTTGAATATGGACTCTATACTGAGTAATATTTTAGCAATGTTGAATTTCCTGATTTTGAAAACTAAACTGACTATGCAAGAGTATGTCCAATTTCTTAGGAGAAATACTGTGAACTATTTAATGTTGGAGAGTCGTGTGAAACTTACTCTCAAATAGTTCAGTAAAAATAAGAATAAGAGTGTATGATATTTATTTTATATATTCCATATAAACAGAGAGAGAAAAATGAACAATGAATGAATGGATAAATCTAGGTAAAAGATATGCAATTTTCTTGCATTATTTTTGTAACTTTTCTGTATATCTAAAACTTTAAACAATTTCTTTAAGAAAGATCAAATAATTTATTTTCACTGTTTAATTTTATTTTTCTATAGCTTACTTTTATTTTTAAAAATTTTAATTGTATTTCATAAAGCAATTTATTTTAGTAAGATATTTAATATATAAATACATTTTACGTGATGTTTTATAATGTTTATGCATTTTTATACATGAAATGTTTTTATTTTTTAAGATTTTATTTATTTTTAGAGAGGGGAAGGGATGGAGAAAGAGAGGGAGAGAAACACCAATGTGTGGTTGCCTCTCACGCACTCCCACCACCCGCTGGGGGCCTGGCCTGCAACCCAGGCATGTGCCCTAGACTGGGAAACGAACCAGCGACCCTTTGGTTCGCAGGCCAGCACTCAGTCCACTGAGCCACACCAGCCAGGGCAAAATGCTTTTTATTTCATCCCACAATTTATTTTATGAATTCTTGACTCAAAAAATAAAGTACCACCATTATATAAATAAATATCAAAATACCAATATTATTATTAGGCTTCTGTGTCACTAATGGCAATGAGAACCTTTAACTCTTGAACTAGACAAGTTCCACTTCAGGAAATTGCTAAAAGAACTGAAATCAAAAAGATCTACCTTGTAATCCTGCAGTTAGTTGTTCAAAAATTATATTTCTGCCTTAACCTTCTTACACCACTTCTCTATCAACCACCTCACAAATGTGTGAGGACATAAAGATTAAATAAAGTGTTTGTGGTTGCTTTGTGTAGGGTGTTTGACGTTTTTTTTTCTTTTTTTTTGGGGGGGGGTTGTTTTTGAGATCTTAGACATGTGCAAAACTGAAATCTCCTGTGGTAGTTGTAGTCAGCGTGGAAAGCCATAGCCAGATTTGGTAGTGCCATAAAGAAGTTTGAAACTCTACCCCTACAGTGTGCCTGTGTTACATTACAGTAGGTAAAGAGGGTCCAGGACCATGTCTTTGACTCCTTTTGGGTATGTTAATGTTAACATCTGGTATTCAAGGTGATTACCTCCTATCAACCTGTTAGAGTTCTAAGACACTGGTCATATATATGCTTTTAGAATAATGAGTGCAGCCTAGCCATTCCCTCATGCCTGTAATAAAAGAAATTGAGTTTTATTAACACTGTGTCTTCTTGTAAGTTAAGTTGATGACTGGGTGTGTTTCATTTTGTCATCAACCCCCATGTGTTTGTCTTTTTTTTAAAAAATCTGGTGGTGTTAGCTTAGCAGTGAGTTGGAAACTAAAATTATTCCACTTAACTTTGTTCATAATCATACTAAAAAAAAAAACACATTGTTTGCAATCATGAAAAACTAAAAATAACCTTTATGCCCATTAATGGGAAAATGGTTAAATCAGTTACAGTATATATATGCAGTTATGAAGTGATTAAAGAGACTGAGGTAGGTCCATATATTCTAGTTTGGAAAGAGTTCTGAGACATGATATTAAGTGAAAACAGCTTACCAAAAATACTTATTTATGTTTCTTTAAATAATTATATTTATGTACATAAATATAAGTGCTCAGGATACATGATAAAGAAGACTGAGCTGTTTAATAATGTAGAGACTTGGGGGCAGGGGAGTGCAGGGAGGTGTAAACTAATAGTTAGTCTATACATATTTTATAATTTTGTATGTCTACCATTTTTAAAGCACCAAAAAATATATATATAAATGTATTACTGTGTACTTATACTAATTAATATGGATTGCAACTTAACTGTATAAATATTACAAAGGAGTGGATATAATCTAATCAGTGCAAATGATATAATTCCTTTAAATAGCTGATATGCATTCAGGATGGTTACCTTTCCCTGCTGACAGAAACTGGTGAAGTTCGTGAGGATCTTAAGCTACCAGAAGGTGAACTAGGCAAAGAAATAGAAGGAAAATACAATGCAGGTGAAGATGTGCAGGTAAAGATGTATGGGGAGATCTTTTTAAAACCATTTTATAAAAATTTGGCCTCAACTAGTTTCCATAAAATACCTACATAAAGGTAGCTTTTAAATACTGCTGAAACGTTGAAAATGATGTCAGTTAAGCCCCTTTTCCTAAGATACACTTGGAGATCCATTACCAAAGAAAGTATCAAAGTTAAATTTTTTGCCATATAGATACTGTCAGCCTCAAATTTGTCTTGAAGATCAGCATTTGAGCTATTTTATGAGAAAGACTGCTGTGGGAATACATAGCATCTATTAAGTATTGAAACATGCATAGCTCTTATTCTCCCTGTTCCCTGGAAGTTATCTTAAAAACCACAATGTGAGAAATTTTGCTTTAGGAAACTATTAAGAAAGTAAATTATTTGGTTTTGGAATACCTCTTTCCAAAGTTAATATGTATAAAATATCTATGAATATACAGTGTATCGTGAATTAAATGTATCTTAGGTGTGTGTTGCCTTCTGAATAACTGTTGCTTGCATTTTTCCCCTTCTAGGTGTCTGTCATGTGTGCGATGAGTGAAGAATATGCTGTAGCCATAAAGCCCTGCAAATAAATGGGAACGTCAGGCATGAGCAAACTGTTTAGGTCTGGATCAATTACAGATCTCAAGTTTGGTTCTAAGTTGTCACCAAAGCTTCATAAGCAACCTCATTTATCTTTTCATTGTTTTGAAATTGTGCTGAGTTAGTTTTGCTGACAATTGGTAATTTTAAAAAAATAATCAAGGTGTATAATTCTTTTTTTAAATTAGTTTGTAGGTATTTTTCCTATAACATTCCTGTGTTTTTTTAGTATGTGAGTCCAAGGAACAGTCAAGGTATTTTCAACAGATGTAATTTGCCTAAGCAAATCATTCCTGAATTTTAGTTAAATGATAAATAAACCAGGGTTTTAAATCAAACAATGTAGCATCTAGTGGTATTGAAGTACCACATTTAAGTTGAATTGCTCTGCATTAATTTCAGATCTAATGTCACAGTGTAAGTAGATTATGGATTGAATCTGTCACAGTTTCAGCCAATGTGTGGCAAGCACAAATTCTTAAAACAAAAATCACGTTATCAAAAAGTGTCAGTTATCTTAGTAGCGGTGTGCAGCACCCTTGTATTACCTCAGTCTTACTGTTCTCTGCCAAACTGTTGGCCAACTTAGTATAACCTTATATATGGTGATTTCCACACCTGCTTGTGGCTGACAGGCATTAAACTTTTGGGTAACTGTTAGCAAGTTGTATTGTGAAGAAGATACACGGGACAGTGGCAAAATGGGTTGGTTAAAACTATAGGTTTTTATTTGAGACCTTTGTAATCAGCATAAAAATAGAAAAGTTTCAAGATGTACTTTTGCTTTTAACTTTCCTATTTTTCTCTCTCTTCCTCCCTCTCTCTCTTTCTCTCTCCCCCTCCCTTTTTCTCTCTCTGTATATTTAAAGGAGTGACATGCTTTATAGGATACTATGCAGTGCTTTTTATCAATTATGTTGATAAATTATGTTAATAAATGTTATTTATAGCAGTCATTCCTTTCCAACCATTTGTAAGTAGACTTTTTTTGACATCCAACTATTTATTTATCAGACAAAAACTAGAAGTTCTTACTTCAGATTAATTTGGAACATTTGTTAAATTTATGTACATTTTTCCTAAAGTGAAATGAAAATGAATTATGGAAGAAAAGTTACTTTATGTGGTAATCATTAACTTAAGAAGTACATATATGTATTTTTTTTATTGTCATGTGACTTTGTTCAGTTATTCATGTGAAATATAACTAGGAAAGATTTCTACAGAACTGAGTTATTTTTTAAAATGTTTTAGGTGACTTTGCTACATTTCTGTTTAGTCTTTTGGATCATATATACCTTACTTCCAGAATTCTAAACATTGTCGTAGGGTGTGTGAGGACCTTTGACTCAATAACAATGATTATATTGGAGTGAAACTTAGAACAAAGTTACTATTTCAGCAATACTTTCATTCTCTAAGACTGATTATGAGACCTCTCCCATCATGCCTTGACTTATAGAAAGCCTTTATTCCTGTCATCTAGAAGAAACTCTATGTGATGTCACAACTAATTTAATCAGTGACTAGAAATAGCAATAGAAACAGAAGATCCCAAGGTTTTAGTTACTTAATTTGCTCATACTTTCAAATCTTCTGTTAGCCTCAGCATACCCATTTGGAGAAGAAGCAAGATACTTTAAGGAAATACAAAGAGAATTCTAAAGCACAAGGAATTTTGAGTAGTTAAATCATTTTTTAGTGCAACATTTAGCTTTTGCCCATCTAAAGCACAATTAGGAATTAGGCTCAATTCTTTCCAGTATTCCATTTATGGTCTAGTTTTTTAGTACTTTATAATGTGCATCTTACTTGCTACTGGTTGGCATAATTATCCACAGGAATTCTAGAAAGTTATCAATCTGCAGCTTGCTGGTCATGCGTATAACCCCAGTTAACCACATTAGTGTTCTGATTTATTATTAATTCTGGATCAGCATGCCCTTGTTATTCCTAACTTGCCAAACTCTACAAATATATTTTCAATTCCGAATTAAGTATATATAAATTATAATAATGCATCTCTATCCTCATACCTTGAATGGCAAAAGCTATTTATGCATAAATGTCTCATTTTAAGTACCATAAAGAGGTATAAATACTCTTCTGACATATAAGTATAGATTTTAAAGATATGGGACTGTTTGTGTATTTTTGCATAAGTCAATACATTTCTGTACAACAAAATATTTCATTTAGTAAAGCTTTATAAACTACTAAAAAGCAGGGAAACTTTTTCTTTAACATAAAACAGAAGTGACTTCATTCTTTTTTGACATCAGAAATGGTAAAAGTTGATTCCTAGTATTTGTTGCACTTTTTTGTAGCAAATGGTAAATATCATAAGTTACCAAGTATAGAATGTAGAGACTGTCATGTTAATAGATTATATAGTGATACACTATTTTCGTCTGCAGGCATTTCATCAATTTATATACAACAGCAATTTTGAACCTTTTATCTCATGGCACATATAACTAATTACTAAAATTCTGTGGCACACCAAAAAATATATATATTTTGCCCATCTGACAAAAAAAATAGGTATAATTTTGATTCATACACATCAGAGAGCTATTGTTGTTTGGGCTATTGTCATTCTCTTTATTTGACAATCTAAGGGAAAAGAAGTCAGCGCCCCTGACTAAGTACTCATGGATTGCATCTTTTAAAAATTCTTGCGGCGCACCCGTGGACCTACCATGGCACACCAGTTGAAAATCGCTGATATACTATATTATGTTAAGAAGTGGAATAAATGTTTCTTTCCAGAACAACATTTTATTTCTACTGTGAAGACTTTTGTTATACCTTATTTGCAACAAAGTTTTATACCCTCTGAAATAGGTCAAGTCATTGCTACTTTGACTTAGCATTTGCATCATAAGCATATTTATGTTTCTTTTATGCTCTCTTCCAAGGGCTGTCAGTCACTTGAAATTGATGCTAACCAAGATCTTGAATCTACTTCCATTGATGATATAAAATTCCGTACCAATGCTTTATAACAATTACCAAAACTCTCCTGCAGCCAGAGCATGATATCTTTAATAGGAGATGCTGCAATAAAATATTTAGCCTATAAAATTCTGGGACATAGTTTTTCATTCTGGCACAATGTATGTGCACGTGCACACACTGCTTTGTATGTTTATTCTTTTTACAAAGTCCTTCCAACTCTTAAAAGTACTGTAGTCTGGTAGTGCCTCAAATGTTGGTAATTTTTTTTAATTTATAACTTTTCCAGAATTTGTTTTTGTACTTTAAAAGTTTCTCAATTAAAGTATTTCTAGTTGAGCTGTAATTTGAATGCATTGTTCTCAGGGCTGTTTGTGCTAAGAGTTGACGTTTCATTATTTTAAAGCTAACCGCCTAAAAGTATATTGCAGAATTTTCCCAAAGTGTAATATATACAAGTAAAAAATCCTTAATATCAACATACTTAAACTATATAGTAAGTATTCAAAAAAAAATGGGAATGTTAGTGACTTCTATACTGGAATCTTGCCATATTTTTTTTTTCACTTTAGAATAGAGTTTGATAGTCTTATCTTAGAACCCTATTCTTAATGATATATTTGAAAGCATTTCTTTAGCCTGGACCCCAAAGATAGTTTTAGAGCCAGACATTGATGTATTGGTTCTCAAACATATTTAGGGACAACAGATCAAAATTTACAAAGCTCTTTAGGTACATTAAAATGTTTACATATTGAATTCTATAATATTAACTAGGAACATATTTACTATAAGAAAATGTGGCCCTTAAGAAGTGTAAGAGCAAACTATAAGCATATTTCTATAAATAGTATATTAAACTGATTAATGGTTTAAGATTTTCTGATGTCATTTAGGCACACAGTTGTCAAGCCTTTTTTCTCCTACCATTCAGACAAGTAATAGGAAACAAAAACCTAAGAAAAAATTATTGTGGAAAATCTTAAAATTGAGAAAATTTAATTTATTAACTTTATTAAATTTTTTTCTCTGAATTGGGTATATGGCATTATTATTTGATTTTAGCAGGGAACATTTGGGCTTAGCTTACGGAACACAGATGTTCTGTGGGAAGGAGCATGGCTTGAAGTCACTATCTAATTTAATGTTTTTCTGTTAAAAATATCTGAACATCAATTTAACTACCAAGTGAAGTCAAGTGCCTGAAAAGTGCTGTATGCGTCTATTAGCACATTTCCCTTATGTAAAAGATGCATCTTATAGCCATGCATATCCGGCTTTCACCTGCTAGAAACACACTTATTGCCAGACTTGACCGTCCACCACTATTCCTGTCTCCTTAGAACAGGTTGAAACCTATTTTACAATTGAAAGAGAGGTTCTTTTATTTATATGAAGTCCCTAAAACTATTTCTTGGTATTGCTAAACTTAGGTTGATCTTAGTTCAAGATTGCACTTTTTAAAAACTCTGGACACTAAACTATGTTCAGTGATGACGATACAGTTTGTCATAAGTCGTAGTTGTGATCTTTCTTGAGAGGAATTCTATATTATGGTTAATATCTACTATTAGTAAGCACTCATGCTTGTTACAAAGTATAATGCAAATTACTAGTTCTGCACTAGTATAATGAAAATGACTAGTTCTATACTATTACGTACTTTTGTCATCCTCTCCAAAATAAAATAGTTGAAATAGTATTATCCAATGGCACTTTATTAGTAATACATTTTATTTGTATTAGGTGTAGGAGAACTCTTGCTTTTACCTACAGAGACTCATGTTTTAGCTAAAACTTTAAAATTATAAGAAATGTAGTATGGGTGTTATAATTGTGCATTTTACATTTCAAAAATGGGTAAAACTCAAATGTTAAGTCTTTGGCTATACTAAAATAATTGTTGAAATTCTTTGAAATGTAGATGGTAAACTTATCAATTATAACTTTGTTACGTTAAAATATATTTGTCTGTTAACATCATCAGTTATAGTAAATAAAAATAAATTTAACAGCTTGCACTATTCTTGTATATATACATTTTTTAAAAATTTCATACTAGAAAATTGTATGAATTAATATGTATATCACTGTTAAAAGAAAATCTAACTTTTGTATTTATTGCGTCTTTATATTCTAGGCCCTTTCTAGAGAGTGGCCTAACTTTATGGCCTGGAATATTAATTCCTAAATTTTAGTTCCAGATTTAGGTACAATGTTGTTTTTATTCTTAAAATTTTAATAGCTTTTTAAATATGTATGTTTAAAATTCTATAGGTACAAGAGTAAAAACATCTTCTCATCCTTATCCTCTTCCTGTGTATCTTTCCAGACATACTAATGTGAGAGAGGTTAATGGTCCTGCCCTACCCCCGACCTCCCAGGGTCTGAGGTGTTCCTGCCCTACCAGGGTTGCTATTGTCTTTCTTCAGTGATAGGAATGGTATGATGAGTCTTTAAAGCAGGCCCTTCACCCATTTTCCAATTCTCATCATGTCTCAACACCATCTAGACAGGTTCATCCCTCGATGCCGCAGTAGTTTCCTCTTTTTCTACACTATAACTATTCTAGGACATCCCTTTCACTCCCTGACATATGAACCATGCCAAGACTGCTATGGCAGTTGTCACCTTATATCCGTGATTGGTATTACTGATATTTTAACCTTTCGGGTCCATCAAGCATAATTAGGCAGTGAAAGAAGCACCAGAGTCTTCCACCCCTCAACCCCACTCTTTATTGCCACTTGCAAATACCAGTAGCTCTGTTTCCCAGTGGTAGGCATGGGGAGGGGGCCGGGGGTAGGGAACAGTGGGAAGGAGCTAATTGTGTGTTAAGTGTCAGCCTGTCTGAGTCTATTCTTCTCTGGCCCCAACCTCATAATTAAACATTCTGTCCAAATAGAGGGTGTCCTGTAGAATTGCCACATTTAGAATCTATACTGCCTGACTAAGGTGTGTTCTGCTTGTGTTCCACTGTAAACTTAAAACAACCTTCCCACAATACATTCAGAAGTATCAGTTAAAACCGCTGGGTGTGTATAGGTTCAAAAGGAACCACCTACAATGTTATTATCAATGCATTGTCCAATTTGAGAGTTATTTCTAACTCCAGTCAAATAATTTGGGGCCACCCCGTGGGCACTTTGTAGCATCACAATGGTTGTGATCCCAGTGTTTAGGGGCCAAAAAGACTTGGCAACCTTAGTTGCCATCAGATAGATCCCCAACACAGATTCCAGGTGGGAGAATGGAAGTTCATCTGTCTAACATTGATAGTATGTTTCCCTTTCTTTGTTCACAATTATTTGTGTGAGTTTCAATTAAATTTCACTCTTTCATTTTAATTGCTGTACAATCAATAATGAGATAAATATTTTGGAATGTATATAAATATATAAAACTTTTAAAAATATATATATGCATACATAACCACCCTCATATTAAAATATATACCTTTCTTTCAAAGGCAAATGGAAATTTCAGGAAAAAAAGATATTTGGGCACAAAGAAAACAGTGGTTTCTATAAATTAGAACTATTAACACTGTAATACTAATCTTAAGTGAAATTAAAAACAAAACTAAAAATAAAAAGATTCTTCTACCTGAAAATTTAAAAACCTATTACATAATTCTAGAATGAAAAGGAAACTACAATAATAAAGAATTCCTCAAAAATAATGAAAATGAAAACATTATACATCAAAATCTATGTAAAGCAATATAGAGGGAAATCTGTAGGCTTAACATCTCCATCAATAAAAATGAAAGAACATAAGTGAATTAAATTTCTAAAGCAGACAACTAGAAAGATAACAGCAAAATAAGCCAAAAGAGCACAGGGAAGAAGAGACGAAAAGCAGAAAGGTTAAAAGAAAAACAGCCAATTTTTAAAATTCTAGTTCTTTGAAAAATTAACAAAATAAACCTCCAGCTGATTTATTTAAAGTAAATAAAGGAAGAAAACAAATATAAAAATGAGAAAATGACAAGGAAGAATGGATAACAGGAAATAAAAATAAAACAAGAAATTCTATTAAAATCTGAAAACCTAGATGATACAATTTTTTAGGAAAGTATTATTACAGTCAACCTCACTAGAAATAGAAATATAAAGCTTAAACAATTTTAATAAAATAAATAGAAAAGTTATCCAAAAACTTCCCCCAAAAAATCCAAATAAACCAGCCAAAAACCAAAACCAGGCCCAGATATTTTCACAGGAGAATTTTACCACACCCTTGAGACCAGATGGTTTCCCAAAGTTATATAGATTAGTTTAAAGCATAGAAAATGAGAGCTTCTAAATTCTTTTTATGATGCAAGTATAACATTCTTATCCTAAACATGATTTTTAAAAAAACAACAGAAATACAAACATTCATGCAAATATCCTAATATAGTATTAGTAATTAGACTCAGATACCACATGAAGAAAAGAATATACATGCTTATATGGAGTTTATATCAGAGATGCAAGAATAATTCAATATTAGGAAATCTATTAACATAATTCACTCCCATGGAAAATAGATTAATATCTTAGGAAATCTCTCAATAGTATTTACTATATTGATAAGTTTAAAGGGAAAGATCATATTATTTTCTCTATAGATACTGAAAAAAACTTTATATAAAACAATGTCCATTCTCCAAAAAATCTCTTGAGAATATTGAGGTGGGTGAATACTTAAATATATCTATGTCTATGTGTTAACATGATACCTATGTGTGGGGGTATGCATGCATGTGTATTTGTATGTACACATATGATGGGGGACCCAATAAAAACTAGAGTTATCTTCTGGAGGGTGAGTCCCTTGTAGCACAGTCCCCCCCTGCTAGGTAAGTGTTTTAGGAACCCATCTGTTATCAGTGCATCAGCTGGCGTTGTTGTGAGAGGCTGCATACTGCTTCAGTGAATTTTTTTTAACACTCTTTCAGTGCGTTGGCCGATTGCATGATAATATACCTGCCCACACTATGCTGAGTGTTCAGCAGTTTCTGACCAAAAACGGCAAAACCCTCATGCCCTACCCTCTCTATTCACCTGATCTCACCCCCAAGTGACTTTTTTGTTTCCCTGGATAAAAACAGCCCTCAAAGGGAAACATTTTGCTGATGTGAAAGAGGTGAAACATAAACAGCAGAAGCACTAAAAGGCATCAAAATTGACAAATTCAAAAACTCTTGAGCAGTGGAAAAAAACATCTTGATAGATGTATCAGATGGAGAGTACTTTGAAGGTGGCTAAAGTTTAAACATGTAAGAATATGCAACTTTTTATAAATAAATTCTAGGGTTTTATTGGGCCCCGTGTGTGTGAGTGTGTGTGTGTAAAATCACTAAAGCCAGCCTTTTACTTAATGGAAAAACACGAAAGGCATTCTCTCTAAGGTCAAGAACTAGGCAACAATGCCCACTATCTTAACCACTATACATTGTTCTGGAAGTATTAATCTTTTTGGACAATAGAAAACAAATACATTGGAACTGTAAAAGTAAAAGAACTTTTCTGATTTCTGGTGGTCTGATAGTATACCTGGAAAATCCCAGATAATCTATGATAAAGCTAATTCAAACAAAATTATTCACCAAGGTAGCAGGATATAAGATTAACATGCAAAAATAAACAGCTTTTGTACAAAAATAATCACCAACTAGAAAATATAATGGATGAAAACCTCATTTACAGTAGCAACAAAAAGATAAAAATACAATAATGGAAAATATAAAGAAATGTCCAAAATCTATGTGAAGAAATGTGTAAAACACTACTGAAAGACACAAGTTGACTTAAACAATGGGAAGACATTATTTATTCTTGGCTGATAGTGCAACATTATTAAGACAATAGTTCTACATAATGTAATTTATAAATTTAAGGCAGTCCTAATAAAAAAAAAAGCCAACAAGCTTTTTTATGGAGTTAAACAAGTTGCAAAAAAGTTACATGAAAATACAAACATGCAAGAATAGCTAGGAAAACACAAGAAAACTATGAGTGGGGACTAGCACTACCAGAAATTAAAATATACAACAAAGCCTCTGTAATTAGAAGAGTGAGGTACTGGCAAATGAATAGAAGGACCAATGGAACAGAACACAAAGTCCAGAAATAGGCCCAGATAAATATAGAAATTTAGTGTGATAAAGGTGATATTGCAAATTACTGGGCAGTGGTTAACTAAATTGTTCTGGAACAATTGGAAAAATTTTTGGAAGAATAAAATATGGTGAATTACATACAACATACACAAGAATAAACTCCAAATAAATAGAGGTCTAAATAAAAACTAAGTAGTCCTAGAAAAAAGAACATGAGTGAATAACTCTATAACTTTGCTTGAACTATGACTGAAAACCCAGATACCATATATATATATATGTAGGGAGAGAGAGACAGAGGACAAATGTAAATAAATAGAGCAAAATGTTGGTTAATAAGTAAAAATCTAGATAAAGGACATATAAATTTATGAATATATTCTTCATTCGGATTTTCTGTATTCATATGTAGGTGTGTGTGTTATTTGAATTATTTTTAGGATTTTCAGTAAGTTTGAAATAATTTCTAAATAAAAAGTTCTTTAAAATTCAAGGAAGTAAGTATAGAACCATTCAACTTTATAAATGTATGTAATAACTTGCATAATCTAAAGGATATATATACACACAAACATTCACAAACATGCATGCCCCCAAACTGTTAAGTAGCAATTTCTAAGCAAGTTGGATTTTAGATATCTCTATGCAGTTTCTTTTTTTCTTCTCATCATTTCCTTTCATGAGCATTGCTTTGGGCATAAGAAGCTAATTTTGTTCATTTAAAAAATTCCTCAAAGCATTGTTTATAATAGTGAAAAACTGGAAATAATCTAAATGGTGAACAACTAAATGGTGAATAATCTAGTAGGTGAACAACTAAGCTATAAATGACAAGTAATACAATTAAGCAATAGAGATACTTTTTCTTATTTTACAGGTTGCTCTATTATTTCAAATTCCTGTGGCATTGTATAACAAGAAAATCTTACTTCTGAAACTGCATTTGTTTAAAATAATAAAAACAAGTAGTTAGGTAATTCCTAAATATACACTGAGAGAAAAGATGCATTGAAGCAAATCTAAATTTTTTAATCATAGTTTTTAATGCTCTCTCATCAAATTAGTAAAGAAAAGAACATGTATAGAGGACACGTGGGCACGGGCAATGGGCAACGGGTTGGGGATTGACTGTGGGAGCTGGTGCAGGGGAAGGGGAGAGCAATGGGGGAAAATGTGGGACAACTGTAATTGAACGACAGTGAAAGGTAGGGAGGGAAGGAAGGGAAGGAAGGGAGGGAGGGGGGGTGGGGAAGGAGGAAGGAAGGAAGGAAAGAAGGAAGGAAGGAAGCCAGGCAGGCAAGCAGTGTTTCAGGTCTTATTTTTCCTGCCTGGTACCCTGGGCTTTCACTTATTATCTAACAAAACATTCATAGGTTGAAGGAGTTAAAAGTAAGATTCTTCAGTAGTGATAAGTTTCTCTTCAGCGCCTCCATGTTGTTTGCACAGAAGGCTGTAGCACATCCACTGTCATAGTTGTGCAGTTTGCTTTCATAGGACCGTGCTGCATTGCCATTCAAGTATATTTTTCCTGAGATGGGTGGTGCAATGCCTCACAACACTCATCATGCTCCACTTTGTAGCACATGCCACAGAAAGAAAATACCATAAAAAAATACTGTGAGATGGTATTTTTACTACACACACAAAATCTCTCTTTTTTTAACAACACCTATGAAGTGATAGCATTGATGACTGGAAAGTTTGGGTAAAGGGATATTACTGATTCCTGTTTTATAAATCAGCTACTGGCAAATAAAATGGGTTTTAATAATAAGTAAATATCAGGGATGCAGACATTTCCTACTTTCTGTGTTACGGTGCGATTGTTTGTGATGTTAACCGAGCTGAGGTCTTCCAGAAGAGAATACTGGAGTAAGGTAGCCATCTGATCCCCCATAAGAAATTTTGTGATGTACATACCCAAGACAGACACAGGAGGAGCAGATGTATGACATACAAATGCAACATGACAAAGAACACTGTTCAGAGCCTTGCTTGACTAAATGTCACAGCAGTTTTTCATGGTGCAAAATACATCTTGGTACTTACGTGGATAAATGTTTATTAGAATATTACACACATTCATTAAAATACCTATAATCTTTCCAGTACAAAATACTGGTGTAAATAGATTTTAAAATTTTATGTTGACCACCAGGTTTATGTTTTGGGAAGTATACACTGACTTACATATTTTCAGTTAGAAAAATAATGGGGGCTGTGAGAACTGTCTTTTCTCCACTGTTCTGAAGTGACAAAAACCAATTTGTGTGTGTCTGTTTCCAGGCTCTCTCTTCTATTCTGTTGGTCGATATGTTTAACCTTGAAACAATATCCAGCTGTTTTAATTATGGTATCATTAAAATAAATCTCAATCTGTAAAACAAGTCCTTCCATTTTTCCTTCAAGTATATTTTGTCTATTCTGGTATCTGTGTTATAAAAATTTTCAAACTGGTTTGAAAAAAGAAAGGGAAGGAAGGGAGGGAGGAAGCAAGGAAGGAAATTAAGCTACTGTTTGTGATCACACTGAATCTATAATTCAGTTTGGGGAGAATTGGCATCTTTATTATATTGGGTCTTCCAATCCAATGTCTTCCTATTTATTTGGTCTTCTTTAACTTCTATCAGTTATAGTCTATAGTTCTGCATAAGGATCTTGTACACCTATATTTTTCTTAGACATTTGATATATTTATGTTATTAAACTATCTTTAACTTTTATCTTCTGATTTATTGCTAGTTTTTAAATATGCCCTTGATCTCTGTACATGAACATTATATCCAGAAATCTTGATCAATTCACATATTCTGATAATTTATCTGTAGATACTTTTAAATTTTGTACATATAAAATTACATATAAACTACAAATAATGACATTATCACCCAACTTACTGAATGGCATATTGCTGGATATGTTTGCTAATAATATATCTGTGAGTATAAATATATATATAAATAATGTCCAATACACTTAATATATATTATATTTTTGTCATGAAAGAGATTGAAAGAAATCGTGTTTTTTTTTTCACAATGCCCTTTACACACAGGTTTTAGTATCAAAGTTGTGCTGGCCTCATTTTAAAGTAAGTTGATGAATTAAAGTGTGTAAAATTGGTGGCTTAGCCCATTGGCCACATGCATTTGGTTTGTTTTAGGAAGTGATCCCAGGTAACAGAAGTAAGGAACCAGGAAGGGGCAAAAGAAAAAATGAGGCTTAATCCTGGTGGGATCTTCCATGTATTGATGTAGAATGTACTTTTGAATTGTCCACTCCAGAAAAAGAAGGTAACAGCCGCCAGCTTGGGGCAGGTATAGTTTCTTCCTCATGGCTTCTCTGTATGAAGCATGGGAGATTTATGGGAACCTCCCCACCAACAGTCGCCTGTATACAACCTGAGGTAGGAGGGAATCAACATCCCATGGACAATCATGGACCAACAGGGATAGAAAACTGTGGATATATGCTTCCCTCTTCTGGATTAAAACGTAAATTGACAGAATGTGAATTTGAGCATTCAAAGTATTTGTTACAATTGGCATTAAATGTTTGGTAGAAATCACTGGTGAAGCTGCCTGTGTGTCTTTCTTGTGGAAAAGTTTTAATTTAAAATTCAATTTATATAAAAGATATAAGTATTCAGATTTTCTGTTCTTGTGTAAATTCTAAGTTGTATTTTTCTAGGCATTCATTTTATCTAATTTGCCATATTTTGTCATATGATTGTTACTTTTTATACAGTTGGTGTTTGTTTAGATTTCACAAAATTTACATGTTTCCCTTGCTCACTATTTCTTTTTGCCATATAGACTTTCTTTCTAGGATCATTTGTCTTCCTCCTAAAGTATCTCTTTCAGAATTCCTTTACTGGGGGTCTGTTGGTAGCAAACTTCCAGTTTTGTTATCTAAAGATATCTTAAATGCATCTAATCTCTTGAAAGATAGTTTTATATTGTACTTTGTAGCTCTCAGTAGATGGTTCTTTTCTCTCAGCACTTTGAAGATAATAATCCTCTCCTTCTGGCTTCTATTGTTGCTAATGTGAAATCAGCGCCAACTCCTGTTAAATCAGTTAACAACTCCTGTCATTAAATATTTTGTCTTTTCTCTGAATGCTTTTGAAATACTTCTGTTTGTGTTTTGAAGTTTCACAACAATGTGTTTAGGTGTGCATTTCTTTTAAATTACCATGCTTGGCTGGGTTTTATTGGGATTTCTGAATCTAAGAATTCAGGCATTATGTCTCTAAATTTTGCCTTTCCCTCATTTTGTGTATCCAATATATACAGTCTCTTATTTGATTGTATAGGGTTTTTTAAAGGTTTTGTTCATTCACAGATGAAATTCATGATTTTAGTCCCTTTGTTATTTTGTACTTTAAAAAAATGTGTCAGCTCTCTTGCTCCAAGTTTATCTCAGGGAATCCTTTATGCTTGTATTTAAAGTTCATTTTTCCTGAGGTCATTTGCATTTGCTGCTTCTGCCTGGCCCCGCCAGTCCGAGTATACGTTAAGCTACCTTTCCAGGCTGCAGCTTTTTCATGCTATCTGAGCAGAGCTCACTCTAGCCCCAAACCCCTCTGAGCATGGGGGTTTGTCATTCGTGACACAAAAGAAAATTGTTTTACTTTCCCACCAACTTAGCTCTACATTAGTAATTATCTGTAAAACCATATTTTAACCAGTTTTTTTTTAAGGTGGCTATATATGGAGGGGATTTCTCTGTGAATTTAATCTGCCATGTGGTCCTATATTTTATTTTTACTGATTTATTCAGGCTCCAGTATCATGTAGATCCAATGACTGAAGTTTATATTAAAAATATACCTGTTATATATTACAATATCTTATATTTGAATAGCTGGAAAGACAACTTCCCATTATTGTTCTAAATTGTCTTGGCTCTTTTCAGATGCTTATTATTTCATACGTTTTAGAATTTGTTGTCAAAATATGTATCTGTGGGACACTAACAGGCATTGTATTAATATACACTGTTTCTGTGTGTAAAGTTTGGGAAGAATTGAGTTATTTATAATATTAAATCTTACCATCTGCACATTTTTGGTCAATATTTTTGGTTTTTTCCTAAAAGAAAAATATTTTCCATTATAGTTTCTAACTAATTATTTTGGGATTACTAGTTATTTTGAAAATGTGTTTTTAACATCCCATTTGTACAAATGACTTAATTGTTCTTAAGTGCTTTTTTTGTCAGAACATGGAAGGCTGCCAAAAACAAGCAAAATAAAATAATAAATGCCTCGATTAATGGCTTTTCCTTCATATCCAATAACACAAAAATCGTTTTTCTGTGCAGCCTGGGCAACCCTTGGGAAGGAAATAATAATTGCTCTTCCCTTCCGCCCACCCCCACCCCTTAATGTTTGGAAAAGAAATGAAATTATCGTGGTTCTTGAGGCAAAGAACCAACAAATTATCTTGAAATGGATATCTGGGAATTCAATACTTCTATTCAGACCCTACACGTTGTATACTTCATTAAAGCATAGTTCCCACTATTACTAATCGCTGTCATAAAGGACTGTTGTTACTTTCTAGGGTCACTGTCCAAGGCAAAACCCTGAGAGGCACGCCATTTTCACAATCTGACGTCTACTACAATTCTTCAAAGCTCAAAAGCTATTTTTTCCTTTTGTCATCAAGACTATCACCACCCCACCACCCATTCTCGTGCGTGTTATACATTTTAGTTGTTAGGTCTCAGAAAATATTCGGCAAATTTTAACGGGGAGGCATTTTGGATGGAAGTGAGGATTCTTAGGGTTAACTGTAAAACCCATGATAACATGGAATTATACCTGACGTGTGAACAAGTGAGCTACTTCTGTTGAAGAAGTAAAATACTTTTGTTAAAGGCCTTCCACCCCGCCCCTCCCCCGCCCCCCACGCCTGGAAGCCTAGTTTATTTGGACTCCAGAAATACTGATTTCCCTCAACAGTCATTTAGAAAACAAGACATAGATACAGAAATAACTTATTCGCTGGAGGGTTATAATTTCAGTATGCGACAGATCTCATAGTAACCTGAGATAATGCCTTGCCCTGATTGAAAAGAAGACCCAGATGCTTAGTGAAAGATGAGTCCTACAAGCGTACGTCGTCGCCGGCGGAAAACCGTGAGTCATTTCAAACACCGCCGCTGGACGGCGCTCGCAGGAAACGTGACTGGCTACTGATCCTACGCTCCCCGGGCCACGCCCTCGGTTTCCTGAGTTACCGCCCCCGCGCTCTTCCCCAAGTTCTCTTCCGGCAGACGAAAATCCTACGTTCTCGGCGCGTGACGCAACACGCTTACATATAAATACATGCCGACGGCCACCGATTTCTCTCTGATCGCTCGGACGACCTGCAAGATGGCGCCGGTGAGTGAGTGCGATCTAGCTTACCTAGTCTTACTCCGAAGTGCACGATACGCGTTTGGAGAGTCGAGACTGATTCATTAGAGATTAAAGGGAGGGTAGAAATGGAGATTGGGTCAGGAAAACAACCAGCATTTGAGCGTCTAGGTGGTTTTTCAACGTGGTCTTGTGGCGTTCGAGCTGGGCCTGGCCTTGGCTTAGGATGGGTGGCCGTGCCAGCGCAGGGAAGGAGGCACGACGGTGAGCGGGGTTAATGGCACAGACAGCGTTTGGGCCATTTCTTTCCTCCCTCGGCCTGGGTAATGCCGGTGCTACTCGTACTTGAATCAGGAAGGAAACTTGCGTATCGGGCGGGTCCGACGTCCTAGTTAGGGGGGCGGGAGCTTCGAGCCGCGCGGCCCCCGCGATACCCCTGGTTACTAAAGAGAACTTAAGAACTAAGTTGGGGAAAAGTTCGTTCATTATCTCAAGAAGGAATTATTTTAAAGGTACAAGTCAGGACTCTTAGGCAAATGTAAAAGGAATGTGCTTTAAAGATGTTATTTACGTTACTGATTAATAAAGGACCCAGTAAGACGTTAAAATGGGGCCAGAGAGCATTTGAAAAGTTGGGTGTATGTCGGAAATTTTTTTTAATGTTAGGGTAATGTTGTTGGGTTATGTACAAAACTGGGTGATGTCCAACAAGGGGGCCGTAGACCCCCTGGGTTAATCTGTTCCACCGGACAGAATTTCTTTGCATCTCCTAAATTAAATAATGCCGCGACAGAGATATAAATTACCCAGTCAAGCCTAGCTCCTAGTAGTCTTTTTTTTTTTTAAACAATTTCAAGTTTCGGATAATATTTATTAGCACAGATTTCTCCACTACCTAAGAAAGCAGGCTGGCCTTAGTATTTGGTATCCATTGGGGTAGATCTAATTTGGAGGCGACATCCTCTGATGAATACTGATTTGTCTGTTTCACTACATTGTCTGAATATATATATTGTTAGTAGCCACAGTGCCAGTTCACTCGTGTAGCTTTATTACGTGTCATTGGTCTAAAAGTTTTGGGTCTGGAAAACTTGTTGTATGTTTTTTTAAATTCAAAAGAATAACCTTTCCCAGACTAAAGGGCCCCCTCACTTTTTCTCACCTATAACAACATGAGGATTGAATTCTCCGGATATAAGTGATTGTAATTGAACGTGAACTAGTTTGTGTACTATTCCCCATCTACATTGTGATACCAGTAGTAAAGCAGTGCCTGTCCTATAGAAAAATGTACCTAATAATTTAAAACTGGACATGGAAAATAATGAAGGCCATAAAAATTTTCTTGATAATTTTATAACAAGGGGGGGGGAGGTGTGATTAGAGGTTCTAACACCTGGATGGGTGTTCTGGTTTTAACTTGGCAATAGAGGGTGGATTGGTCCTCTTAACCTTTTCCAGTTGTAAAAATAGGATTTTTTTGGAATCTTCTGATAAGGAAGCTCACTGTGTACTTCATGCTTTGAGTTTTGTATTTGTGAGATATTTGTATGATGAATGGGAAATTTCCATTGGACTTTACAAAAACTTGGTTTAAATGAAGTTAGGGAGTGTACCCTCCTTCAGACAGCCTGGTTCTGGGTGGGGGTGGGGGGTTATGTTAAAAGCAATTTTTTAGAGTTTTACACCATTTCATATAATAATCTCATACATCATTGCACTGATTTTTAAAGTTCATACATAAAATTTATATATAAAAGTATTTTTTTAGAGTCATAATTATGGTAACTTTCTGTAACAGAAAGTCAAGAAGCCTAAGAAGACAACCTGGAAGTTTGGTTTGGACCTTACTCATCCAGTAGAAGATGGAATTTTTGATTCCGCAAATTTTGTAAGTATTGCTCTACTCAGTTTATTTTTATCGTGGTAGAGTTATATTAAGTATAATCATTATACTTAATAATGATTAAGTATGTAATATTTGATTTTAACCTAAGCTGTATTCCTAGGGTACCTTCCCTAGTGAATATCTAGGGTTTCCTTCCCTAGTTTTGCATTTTTTGTCTTGAAATAGGAACAGTTTCTACGGGAAAAGGTTAAAGTCAATGGAAAAACTGGAAATCTTGGGAATGTTGTTCACATTGAACGCTTCAAGAATAAGATCACAGTTGTTTCCGAAAAACAGTTCTCTAAAAGGTTAGTATTTGTTTTTCATAATTTTTAAGTGAAATTTTGTCATTGTGGAATATTTTATAGAATGTGTAATTCTATATTCTCTATTCATATGTAAGAATAGATATGTTGATGTCAGGGAGATATCAGAAGTGCTTTGAACTTTACTAAGGCCTATATGAATGGAAAATATATTAAGTTAGCAGGTCCTATTATTTAGGCTGGTTGTCAATAAGTAATTTATTATGAAAATGTAGGCAGGCAAGCTATGTCCAGGTCTCTTGTCCAGTGAATCATAGGCCCTGTAGTCCGACTTGTATATAAAACTAATCACTAGGGACTTGGAGATGAAAGGAAGTATCTGTCCTCGGCGTCTTATGGACATGCAGATAAATATTATGAAATGAGATAGGAAGGGCCCCAAGAATTTGCAGAAAATCTGAGAATGGATACAGTGTTGCCAGTGGAGTGTAGAGGGAGCATAGCAAAGGGCAGGGAGGCTATTGAGCATCCCTGGTAGCTAGGAATGCTGTAAAGTATAAATGGAAGAGAGGGCCGGTGTGATGAGATTAAACCATATGGAAAGCTTTTAATAAGGACAGCCATATGTCAGTTGCGAGGCTGTGGATAACCTTAAACTTGTAAATGGGACCTGTCGACCGGTTGGCTCTCGTTGATACCACATGGGATTGAGGTTCGAAAGGTTCATAGTGCTGAAGTTAAGTACATGATACATTTGAAGAATGAAATTGTGTATGTAGTGTAAATACCTCATTGCGGCAATAAGACTGAAGAGAAAGCTACTATACTGCTCTCATGCGTGCAGGCTTCTAACACAAGAATATTAGGTTTAACTAGATTGGAGAAGGGTTTTGTAGAGTGTAAACTGATTTCTGACTGGGGCTGGGGAGGCTGCCTTATTTGTATCCCTAACAATCTCGCACAGTAGTTAATACAAATAAAGTATTTTGGAAGGCATTGGGAACCCAAAAGATGAATATAATCGCGCATATCTTATATAATAGGTCTCTGTACGTAGTAGGCATTATTTCTTAATGAAACTTACACTTTTGTTTTAAAGATACTTGAAATACCTTACCAAGAAATACCTTAAGAAGAACAGTCTTCGTGATTGGCTTCGTGTGGTTGCATCTGACAAGGAGACTTACGAACTTCGATACTTCCAGATTAGTCAGGATGAAGATGGATCTGAGTCTGAGGACTAGGTGAAGCCACCTTTCGTAGGGCTTTGCTTACTAATAAAACAAATGAAGTACACAAGAGAAACATCTAGAACTGGACTTTCAGTTTATCTGTGAATAAAAAACATAACACTCTTTATTAAGCATTTTTCTCTTATTTAAGTATATGTTGTCTACGTGATGCTGGCTGTCCTCCAAGTTTCTGTAAGCAACATTAAAATAGCTTATAACTAGTGGAATTTTTCCCAGTATTTCTGAAATTTGTTGCTTTTACAAACATTCGCAGGTTAAAGTATGTAGCGTTGTATGGGAAATAATAAAGCACAGTTTGGGTATAACTTTATATAGTAAAATACTTATATTCCCTTAACAGTCTCAGGTATTTTTGTACAGTTTGTAAATGCAGTCCTGAGTGCCTGGGACAGTTCTTACACACAGCTGCTCAGCAGTGGCTCATTCCTGCCCTCGGCTTCAGAGGATGTGGGCTTTCTAATTCGCATAAAGGCCCTGGGTGAACAATGGTACTGCACTACACCAATGTGTAATTGCCTCCCAGAAGGCCTTCAAATCTGAACTCTTAGCCATTAAATCTGTGTTCCTTGTCTGAAAAATTATAATTTACTCAGCCTGTTGCACTGTGTCTCCTTAATCTCTTTTTGCACCACCACTCCCCACCACAATCATTCTACAAATGTAGGTTATCCATTAATTAATTAAAACTTCTCAGTGGATGGAACTTTCTCCCCAAATTAAGAGGCCTTTGAGAATTCTTTCAAGCAGAATGGTTTGGCGAAGTCCAGATTGCAGGAGAGGAGAGAGAAATAATAGGAAGGTGCTAGCCCCATATCAATTTCTTGGCTTTCCAGTGGTCCCAAGTAATGTGGTATCTTTCTCTACTTTTAACCTGAAAGTGGTGATGTCAATACTTCAGGTATGTAGATGGGCCCTGATACCAGTTTAATTGTGTTGTTAAACAGGTCTTGATTATTCTAGTACACAGATTTATGTAATCAGTTTTGGGAGTGTTTGAAATGAGTTAATTTTCTTGATTTTCTTAAAAGCTCCCAACATTGCGCTGCCCTAGTGTGGCATCTCCTTGGTTCTTTCCTGGATGATTATAATAACTTTATAAATTAAATCTGTCCCATTCTTTGAATAGTTCATGTTATATATTGGATGCAAGGAGAAAGGAGGTTATGGTAGTGTCCTGTGGATGATGGTAGTGGATTGGGATTTTGGAGAGGAAAAGTGGATAGATACTAGAGATTTTCTTACAGGATAAAATCTATGGGACATGGTAGTGGACACTGGTGGTAAGGAAGTGTCGAGGGTGCTACACTGGCTAGATGGTGGTGTCTGCTGAGTTTGGTCACAATGGAAGAAGGCAACAGAAAGGGGAAAGTTCAACTTTGGCCATGCTGAATTTGCGGTCCAGAAGATGTCAGGCATGAAGTTGAATATGTTGACCTACAGCTAAGAGGAAGGTTTAGGTGAAGATGTCTGCTAGTCTTAATGCACATAGGTAGTAAACTGGGCGTGGGTGAAATTGCCCGTGAAGAGTGTGGAGTGAGGGTCAAGTATTGCAAATGCCAGCTGCCTCCATTACTTCCCTAGCGTAATCCTTCAGAAACACCTGGTTGTGTCAGCCACATGTTTAAAATTCTTCAGAGTTAATTTAACATCTAATATTGTGTAATAGGGTCTGGGTACACTGTGCAAAGTAAGATATACATGCCTTTAAGGGTTTGGCAGGTAAGTTGAGACAGGTAAATCTATTTAACAAAAAAACATGTTTAAAGGAGTCTTAATTCTCTTCATTCCCTCTGTTCTGCTTCCTCCCTCCCCCTGCAGGTATCCATTTAAAAAGAAAATTATACACTGGCAGGTGTGGCTCAGTGGATTGAATGCCAGCCTGCGAACCACATGGTTGCTGGTTCAATTCCCAGTCGGCACATGCCTGGATTGCAGGCCAGGTCCCCAGTAGGGACATGCGACAGGCAACCACACATAGGTGTTTTCCCCTCTCTAAAAATATATTTTTTAAATTATGGCTTATCCATTCTTTTATATATATATACCAGTAGTTAAGTCATAGGTTACCATATTCAATTTCCCGCATTTTTTCACCTAATATCCTACAGTCAATGGATCATTCTTGTGTGGATGTACCATAGTTTATTCAACTGATGGGCATTTGAATTGTTTCCAAGCTGTTATAAATAGTGCTGAAATAAAAACCTTGGGAACATCTCATATCTGCCATTAAATTTTTGGAGTGGATTCCTAGAAGTGACATATATCAAAAGAAGAAAGGCATGTGTAATTAATATTTTTTTAATTCTCACCCAAGGACATGCTTACTGACTTTCAGAGGGGAAGAGTCGGGGACAGGGAAAGAAACCGATCTGGGACTAAACCTGCAACCTTGTGGGTTTAAGTGGTGACACTCCAACCAACTGAGCCACACTGGCCAGGGCAGGAATGTGTAATTTAAATATATATTGCCATTTCCCTCCATGGTGGGGAGGGGTAATACCGCTTTACCCTCCCACCAACCTTCCCACCAGCAGTAACTGAAAATGCCCATTTTCGCACAGGCTCACCAACGGATTATGTTGTCCAGTTTGAGTTTTTTGGTCTGATAGGTGAGACATGGTTTTCAGGATAGTTTTAATTTGAATTGTGAGTGAGGTTGAGTGTCACTGAAGAACCATCTTCGAATATCTTCGTTGGTGTGTTACCTGCTTATATCTGTAGGTGGTATATGGGATTCCTATTTTTCATTTTTAAAGCTTCTATATTAAAACTGTTAAACCCTTATTATTAAGTTGCACATTTTCTTTCCAGCTTGTTGTTCGTATTTTCTTCATATTTGTTGTGTTTTTTGTTTTGTCTTGCTCTAGCAGATTTTTTTTACTTTTATGCAATTAAATATATTACTTTTCCTTATTTCTCCAGGATTTTGAGCTGTTAGAAAAGTTTTCCTCATTTCCAGATTATTGAAGAATTCATTCATTTCTACTAGTGCTTACATGATTTCAGTTTTTAAATTTAGATCTCTGTTCTGTTTGGAATTTCCTGTGGTTTACAATTTAAGAAGTAGATCTAATTTTACCTTTCTTCTTCCCATGTTGCTACCCACTTATACCATTAACCCTGGTTCTAAACTACTCTGAAAGTTGACTAACACTGCTTTTCCTTCTTATCTGGAAACCCTGGTTTGTGGTTACGCTGAAGCAGTTGGCGAATCTACATTTGGAGCTTTAGTGTGCTGCTCTTTTTTTTACAAGCTGGATGACTTAAAAACCAGAAGGGCTACTTTTCAATAATATGTTGTGGCTTATAAAGAGCTTTCTCTTCTCTTTTGATCCTTCAGCAGTGTGGCAGAATATTATCTTCCCCATTTTGCACTTGCAGAAACCGGGTCTCAAGCAAACTGGCCACCCCCAGATCACACCAGGCCATCAGCTCTCAGTCTTCAGTGCTCCTCTGCCCTAGGGTTTTGCCACACAAGGCCGTGGTCAGGCCGCAGTGCCGTGCGGGAGCCTTGTAAGTCCTGCCTCTGATACCGACTAGCTGTGTGACCTTGGGCAGGTTCACCCCTCTGGGCCTCACTGTCCTCACCTGTGTGTAAAGAAGAGTTTGGAAATAGATCAGTGTGTGTCAGACTTGAGTAACTCTCTTTCTTCCTTTTGATAAACACAGATACCTTAATTTTTCCTGTCCCTGTCCTGGTTTCCATCTCCATGATACCGCTGATGCATATATATCCCCCACCAGCCAAGGTTTGAGAGGCTTTCTATTCTAAAATAACAAAGTAAGATTCTTTCAATTTTCTGAATATAAATTTATAATGTATGTTTTTTAAGACAAAAGCACGCCCATTCCCATGAGGAGGCATTCCCTAAAACGTTTTCCTGCCCTAAGTTCTGATTCAAAGAACCAGTGTAGGGATCAAGGATCTCAATTATGATTGACTAAATATGTTCCTTTCCAAGGGAGAGAACCATTAACATATAACTGCTTTTTCCCCGTCTCTCTGAGTCCAGATGGTGTGAATTACACAGATCCCAGATGTTGCAAATGTATGGTCATTGATTTCTGTTCTGCCGGGCTCTGTCCTAAAAACTTATGGATGACTTAGATGTTGTCTCTTGTATCCAAGTAGCCCACAGTTCTAATGGGGGAGTTTGAGGTTAGTGCCACAACAGAGAGACCACAAGATGCTTGGGAAACACCTTTACCATTAATGAGTGGGAAAGAGGATCCAGGAAAGCCTTCTGGAAGAGGTGGCCGACCGCAAGCTGTTTTTAAGACAGAATGGAAATTAATGGGCCAAAGAAGGAGGAAGAGATTCTAGGCTGAGGAGGGATGGCGATGGGGGTGACTACTCATTGAGGGCCTTCTGTTTCAGAATCTTTACATACCTCTCATTTCATCTCTGCAGCCATCCTCCAAGGTAGTTACTATTTTCCTTTTACAAATCGGAAAACCAAGGGCTTAGTGTGCCAAACAGTCTACCAAGGGTCACAAACTAATGAGTTCCAAAATAGAATTTAAACCCAGGTCTGTCTGAATTCAGTGCTTGTGCTCTGTAAATGCCTCAGCATAAATGTTTGCAAACCTCTCTGCCAGGCAATCCCTTCTTATAGCGATGCTCATTCAACTGGCTTTAAGCCTTTCTTTTTTTCCCCTGCAAGAGACCCGCAGACTAGCTTATCAGGGTTTGGCACACATCTTTGTTGCGATTAAGTCAGATCATGGGAGCTGGCCCTCTGCTTTCTGGAAACAGCATGGAAGAGTCCTTATTTCATCACTCCTGTACATTTATGTGTGAAACAAGCTTTTACAGTAGGACCTCCCTCCTTTTTCAGTTGAGGTCCTAAAAACTGAACAAAGCTAAAGGTGCCAAATAGTCCCACCTTCCAAAGTGAGGTGTTTACAATATGCAGAGGTTGCAAAGGAGGTGCTCCAGTTCTAAGCCTTAGTCGGCACCTACTTCTAGCTTAGAGAAATTGGAGACTCCTGAGCGTTTGACTCATCTTTGAGAAACTAAGGCCAAAGGCAATGTCTGGGCACTTTACCTACAGCAAAGCAACGAGAAGTATATTTCCACTCATGCGAAGACGCCCTAGTCAGCAGAGGTGTCCAAGCTTTCGGCATCTCTGGGCTACACTAGAACAGTAAGAGTTGGCTTGGGCCATACACTAAATACATCGCAACACATAATCACACACACACAAAAATGTTTTAAGTAAATTTACAATTTTGTGTTGGACCTCATTCATAACCATCCTGGGCTGCTTGTGGCCCTCAGGCCACACATTGAATACCACTGCTAGTGTTTCCTCTAGACCAGATGTGGTCTATGGGGAAGGACCAGGCCTGGGTCAAGTTTATTTTCACCTAAGAGGACTGCTTGGAAGAGAGATGGGATCCCAAACAAAGAATCTGTGTAGGATAGACTATGAAACACACAAGGGCTGTAGGTAGTAAGTGTAGTCTAAGAAAAGGCATTGGACGTGTCACAAATGTTACAGTCCAGATTTTTAGTGATAATCTGCAGGAAATTCAGAAATGTATGATTTTGAGAGAAAGAAAAAGACAAACTTTCTTCTTGTTCAGAGAGTGACATCACCAAACTGTAGTTCTTTTTTTAAAAAATTAAGTATAATTGACATATGATATTATTATACTAGTTTGAGCTGTACAACATACTGATTCAACATTTATATACCTTACAAAATAATTACTGCAATAAGTTTAGTAACTGTCACCATAAAGTTACTACAGTATTGAGTGAACTATATTCCCTGTGTGATACATTACACCCCATGACACGTACTTTATAACTGCAAGTTTGCCTCTTAATCCCCTTTGCCTGTTTTGCCCCTCCTTCGATTCTTCCCCCTGTGGCAAGTTTGTTCTCAGTTTGTTCCCTGTGTCCATGCATCTTTTTCTGTTTGTTTGTTTTTTAGATTCCACATATAAGTGAAATCATACTACATTTGTTTTCTCTGGGCGACATTTCACCCAACATAACACCATCTAGGTCCATCCAGATTGGCACGAATGGCAAAATCTCATTATTTTTTATGGACAAGTGATATTCCATTATATATTATATACATATGTAATAAATGTAACATATTATATATAATATACATATGTAATTATAACATATATAATATATTACATCTTCTTTATCCATGCATCTATTGATGGACCTAGGTTGCTTCTAAATGTCTCGGCTATTATAACTAACGCTGTAATAAACATAGGGGTGCATATATCTTTTCAAATTAGTGTTTTTGTTTTCTGTGGATAGATACCCAGAAATGGAATTGCTGGATCCCATGGTAGTTCTATTTTTAATTTTTTGAGGAACCTCCACTCTGTTTTTCATAGTGACTGCACCAATTTACAATCCCACCAACAATGCATGACGACTTCCTTTTTTCTGCATCCTTTCCTGCAGTAGTAATATTTGTTGATTTTTTATGACAGCCGTTCTGACAAGTGTGACAAATTGCAGCTCTGAAGTCGGAACTTTTCTGCCCCTTCCTTTTCCCACCCCAACCTTAGGGGAACCAAAGACTGAAATTAGGGGAGGGGCACACTTGAAATTCACTAGCCGATACCGCCACCTTTTTGCTTAAGCTGCACCACCAGCATTCTCACACACTGACTGATTTTTCAGTTTACTTGTTTTCCTCCCTCATTCGATTGTGAATAATACCTCAAGGTCAAATTTATCTCTGTGTGTGTTTCTGAGTAAACAAACCCTTTTAACTACAAAAGAATCCCAAACCGGGTAATAACATTGCTTTTCATTCATAAAATGGAAGGATCAACCAAGGACTACCCAAAATGAATAAAACAAACAACATCAAAGAAAAATGACTGAGATGAACAAATTCAAACAACGGACCAAGAAACAAGCGCAAGGAGCAGAAGAAAGTTTCCTTCAGCCTAAGGAAACTTTGATCCTCTTTTTATTAAAAAGGCTGACTGTACATTAGGCAAGATGTGGAGAAAAGCTCATGCTTGGACAGTTCCTAAAGAAATTTCAGAACTCCAAAGCATAAACAGAAAATCCAAAAAGCTTCCAGAGGCAGAACAAAGCAGTTTACCTGCAAAGAAATGAATGAGACTGGATCAAAAAAGGGGGTTCTATGGAAAGTTACCTCTTAGGGTGATCCGATGATAAATTCCTAACTGTGCACGTCCTGGTGAGTAGTCACGCCCCAGGCATAGAACTTCTTTCCTAAATCTTTGCCTTAAGCAAGCCCTGTCCATTGTTTCTGTGCATCTAAGTTAACACACCTTTGAAATGCCCCCTGAAAGACCCCCCAAGAGACCACATAATTTTAACTATCCTGAATTCCCATCCCCAAACTGCCTACTCCCACCTTAATGTAATCTTCCTTACATTCTCTCTATAATTTCCAATGCATAAAAAGAAACTGCAAACTGTTATTCTTGGAAGCTTTTATCTCAGCCTTTTGAGATCTTGCTTCCCGGTGTATCCTCTATTTGACTCTACAGATTCGGACTTTTTTTAGGTCAACAAGACCTACCCAGGGGGCTAAGTTTAACCGCAGGAACATCTGGGTGTTAATCTGAACCTGTGTCACTTCTCAGCTGTGGAGTCCTACCCTGTTCCTGGGCAACATGTCCGCTGTAAATGAGACCAGACCAGATGACCTCTGGGGTCTTTTCAGCTCTGACTGCCTGCCAATTCTTGTTGCTAATCTCTAAAACCGACCTGGCCCTTGGAGCTTATCTGCTGACCCCCACTGGGCCCCTTCCCTCCATGACTCTACCACATACACAGCAGACTTTTTACTGCCTAAAGCTTTAAGTGAGCATCTGCATCCACTTCCTGAATACTTGCTGATTCATTAATTCAATTCTATTTCTTGAGAATAGGAATAGTGTTTTCAAGTATAGGACTCTGTAAATAGGAAATATACAATAAATAGCTGCTGAATCAATCTATCAGCAAAATTTATGAGAGCTGCAGTGTGTCTTGCACCATAAAAATATGATTATAGAATTCTGAGAAGGCCCTTTGTATCTACTCCAGTGTTTATCAGAGTATGTAAAATAGGACTCTAGTTCATGTGAAGGTAATAGGTATACAACAACAACAAAACACATGGGAAACACACAGTTAAGCAAAATTAAACATTTTCCCACTTCGGGACTTTTCAGATCTTTAGAATCTCGAAGCATTGGTTTACAAAAAATATGCAGCATTTCCCCAACATGATTCATCATAGAGCACTTTTAGTTACCAGCTCAAGAAAGTATACTGTGTCTAGGTCTATCTACCGGCCTACAAAAAAATGAAGCAGGGAAAAAAAAACTTGTTAAATGGTACCAGGAGAATTCGATCAATTAGCCATATTTGGAATATGAGAAATTCTACAAGATAAATGACCAGTTTCTTCAATAACGAAGATGTAGCATTAACCAAAGGGGATGAGACTGCTACAGAACAGATTTAAGAGAAAAATCCACCTAATATAATTTGTGGACCTTTCTGGATCATGATTAAAGCAAATCAAATGTAAATAAGCATTTTTAAGATAAAATTAAACATGAACTGGTTATTAAAAACTTTAAGCATTTAATATTTTTTAATGCAATTACTGTTAATTTTATTGGGTATGATAATGGTATTTTGGTTATGTTTTTATGTGTTAAGAGTGTCAGCCTAAATAAAAAGATAAGCTGAGGTAAGCTCAAATGACAAGAAATTGAGTTTATTCAGAAATAGCAGAGGAATTACAGTATGAAAAGCCCACGCTTTAGCAAGCTGCAGGCTTGTCCACTGAGGGTTTGGGGTGAGCTGGCTATATTTATGGGCAAGGAGAGCAAAGGGGGAAATCCAAGCAGAGTCGAAAAAATAAATTCATTGGTTTGAGGATGGGAGAGATTCTTGGTGGATGTTCATTAGACAAGAGATACATTCCTGTCTTCTGTAAATTAGGCATTTATGGGAAATCAGACTCTCAGTTTCTAAGTTTTATTTCCCTGAGGGTACATGTGGGAGACTCCCTTTTATATCGTCTAGTTCCATTTTACGTTAAATTTCTTTTACAAGAGATACATAATGAATGAAATACAGCTGTCTCCCTATATCCCCAGTTTCATTCTCCATGGTCTCAGTCATCCATGAATAACTGGAAAATTCCAGAAATAAATAATTCATAAGTTTTACATTGCACACTGTTTTAGTAGCATGATGAAATCTCTCACCATCTTGCTCCATCAGGCCTGGGACCTGAACCATCCCTTTGTCTATCCTGTCCACACCATATATGCTTCCCGCCCATTAGTTACTTCGTAGCCATCTGGGTTATCAATCAACGGTCGATATTCCGGTAAGTCTTATTTTACTGAACAGTGGTCCCAAAGCTCAAGAGTAGTGATGCTGGCAATTTGAATATGCCAAAGAGAAGCCATACAGTACTGTCAGGTATCTTCAGAAGGTCAATAAGAATCTAACATTATGCTACAATACCTACGTCATCCTCCTCGCTTCATCTCATCATGTGGGCATTTTATCATTTCACACTCTCACAAGAAGGAAGGTGCACACAGTACAATATTTCGAGGTCATGTTCACATTACTTTTATTACAGCATATTATTATAATTGTTCTATTTTGTTATTGTTAACCTCTTGTGCCTAATTTCTAAACTAAACTTTATCATAGGTATATATGTATTTAAAAAAACCAGTATTTCTCAGGTTCGGTACTGTCTGTGGTTTCAGGCATCCACTGGGGGTCTTGGAAAGTAGCTCTTGCCGATGAGGGGGGCGAGTTACTACATGTACAGGTAAAACAATAAAATGTCTGGGGTTGCCTTTTAAACATATACTAGTAGTGCTTTTTTCCTTGATATGAATTTTTGTTACATAGGTATGTTAACTTTGGAAAAATTTGTTGTCCTTTACTCTTATGATTTGTGTGCTTTTGTAAGTAAGTTCTACATTTTACAAAACATTTAATTTATTGGGTTTTTGATTTATAAATAATATGTATAGGTAGTTTAAAAATTCAGCTGATATCTATAAGGCTATACAGTGAAAAGTATATCTTCCTCCCCTGACCCTTCTTGACCCATTTCTTTTCTCAAAGGCAACAACAATTACTAGCATTCATGTGTAGGTATTTTTATATATGTACAAATATGTATGTAACAGCATGTCTTGGAGATAGTTCCATGTTAATAAGTATGGATTTTCTAACTTTTAGTAGTAACATGTTATTTAACTGTGTGCATCATCACACTTGATTTTACTAGTCACCAAGCGCTGGACGTTTAGGTGACTAACAGGTTTTGTGGCTTCACATGGTACTTCTGCGACTGGTTTTGCCCAAAGGTCTTAGTAGTGGTGGGTTTTGAATTGTTAATAAATGTTGCCAAATTGTCCTCCAAGATGCTTGTACTAATTCACCTCTTTCCACCCAGCAGTATATGTCAGAGTGCTCAAGTTTACCATATATTGGTGCATAAATAGTGATGTCCTCAAGAGGGAGGTATTTTCAACATAAATTTACCTTTGATTATAACAGTTCTTATTCAAGTACTTAAAGAAGACATGGCTTGTTTATATATAATATTAGTATTGAGGAAGTCATCTTGAAGTGCTTCCAGAATGAAAGGCTCTTTCCTTCTAAATAATGTGATAAACAAATTTTGAAAAAAATAAAATCAGTAAGAAAACTGAATTATCCTTATTTAACCAGAAGGCTAATGAGAGAAACTCAGAATTTTGAAGGAATTAACTTTTTGTTTTGTTGCCCTTTTCTCTGTGACTCTATCCTCAGCCCCTGGTTTCTCTTCTGTTAGATCTTGCTGTTTGTTAAAAAAAAAAGAAGTTCATGTAAACCACATAGGTAGGCTTTTTCTTGTTGACAGTGAAACCTGTTTGGTTCAGGCTCAGTATTTAATTTCTGAGCAGAACCAGCAGCTGAGAGAGCACTTCCAGTACAGAGTTAATTTGGGGTCATTCTGGGAAGACATTATAGCAAAGGCGACTTAGCCCTTGTGGGAGAAATAGGTGGCAGAACAGGGAAAGCTTTATAACATTTAGTTGGTCATGGAGTCCTTTAATGAGGACTCTAGATTCCTCCCCAGAAAAGTGCATGCGGTATTTTTCATGCAATTTATAGTGGAGAAAAAATTT